>JANHAO010001792.1:0-31321 GCA_026873985.1 Saraca asoca | reverse complement strand
TTTAGACTTCTTGTTATTTAGAATATTATTAATTTGTTGAGGGGATTTATTTAGGTAAAATTGTATTTTGAGATTGAAACAATAAGCACTCAATTATATTCAACATTTTGTTTTTTTAATGAAATAAATGTCTTAATTATTTTTTAATGAAATGAATGTTTTAATTTTTCATTTTTAAAAGCGTTGCCTATGATTAGCAAAAATGTAAAAGTGTTACCTATATCTTGAAAATCGTTGCCTATGATAAATTGATAATGGTTATTACATGTTGCCTTTAATATAATTGGCAACAGTTTTTAACCGTTGCTTATTCTAGTGTTATGATCAATTGGCAATGGTTTTTATATATTGTCTATAATATAATTGGCAACAATAGGCAATAATTTCTCACCGTTGCCAAATAAAAAATGAAAAAATCATTACCTATAACTGAATAATAGGCAACGATGAGAAACTGTTTCCTATTGGCAACTGTTGCCTATTGTTGCCAATAGGCTATAGTTTTTTTTTTTCAACCATTGCCTATAATTGAAAAATAGGCAATGGTTTTTTCATTTTTATTTAGCAATGGTGAGAAACCATTGCCTATTGTTGCTAATAGGCAATGATTTTTTTATCTGTTGTTAATCATTGCTTATTCTAGCAATGGTGAGAAATCTTTGCCAAATAAAAATGAGAAAACCATTGCCTATAACTGAATAATAGGCAACAATTTTCTCTATTATTGCTAGAAACTCCAAAAAAATCATTGCCTAAAAGAATAGGTAATGCTTGATAAGAGCACGACCAAAAATCATTGCTTAGTCTTATAGGCAATAGTTTTCATACTTTAGGCAATGATTTTTGGCCATTGCCAAAAGTCAAAAATGTTGTAGTATTTGTACCATGATTCTTTATATTTCTCAAGGAGTCTCTATTTGTCCCCGTCCCCTTCTCTTTCGCACAATGGTTTCACCCCTATTTATAGTTGCTGGGGTATATAATTTTAATGTATTCTAAAAAAGGAAAAATAATAAATTAATTATAAGTTAATTCTTGTAAGTTGAAGTTTGCAAGTTGACCGATACAAGTTGGTCCCTCCTTGAGTTTAACCATAGAGAGCTTTTGGATGATGGCCGAAGTGGCCTATTTTGTTCTACGAGTTAGAGCTTATTATCAATTGACCTAAGGGTATTGTGAGCATTGTTGCCCAATGACTTGAGCTCGTATTTTGGTGACCTAGTGTCTTGGTCTGGTTACTTCAAGCTAGGATTTTATCAGTTGGAATTTGTCTATTGGGCTTTTGCTAATCTATTTGCATGGTTCTAAAAATATCCACAACATTAGTCCCCCAGCTCTTAGTGCAATCTTTGGACTAGGGGTTATAGTTTACTGGCAAGAGCTTGTCATTGTAATCTATAGTGTCATCATTTAGACCTTTGTCTTACTATTTTGCCAGGCCATTCATTTAATGCATTTTTAACAGCTGTCAATGTGGTAGCCTTGCTATTTGCTAGACTGTTAGATTGATAGCAGTTGATCAGTCTCTAGATCTATTGGTGAGGCTAGGCAAGCCATATAAGGTGTGAAAAACCTCCTTCTTTCCTACTTCTTAGAATGACCCGATGAGTGCATTGGTTGAGTCCCCCATATTTTTTATGGTGTGGATCTTGGATGGGGTGCTGTGGGGTGTGTATGGCCTGCTACATAGGAAGTTCCCATGGATAATTCCTCTTTGAGGATTTTGGGAAGTTTTGTATACATTTTATTTCCTCATGGTGATGCTGACAAATTTAGTTTTTTCAACTTTGTTCTTTTGCCTCCTTGGGAGAAAAATAGGGAGAATTTTTTAAAGCAACTTGGCTGTCGACCAAATGATGGATGGCTTGCTCATCAGATATGTCGATCCTTCAGCCCACTAGGGGTTCAACTCCCAAGAGTTAGCCTTCCTTTGGGGCTATCATAGCTGTAGGCTTATTTTGATTTGTATTTTTCAATCTTCATGTATACATTCACCTCGTTGAGCGAGGTTTTCAATGAATTTTGTATAAAATACTAGCTTTTTCAAGTATGCCAAGTTGGAAGTTCACTAGGTTGTAGACATTAACATGTAAGTTGATATGAATGAGTTCTTGCAAATCATAACCTAACAAACATTAGCTAAAATGAATGCCTAGTAGGTCAATGACCTTAGCTAGTAAACCGTGACTTTGTCATTATAGAGATGAATGCCCAAGTAGGTTACATGAGATTTGCACCTTAGCACAAGTCAAGTCCCAGGTAGGTCACATGAGAGTTGTGCCTCAGCTAGTATGAGTTGAGTGCCTAGATAGGTCACATCTAGCACGAGTAGGTTACATGAATCTGGTACCAAGTAGTAGGTCGTATGAATGTGGTGTTGAGTAGTAGGTCGCATTAATGCAATGCCAAGTAGTAGGTCACATGAATGCAATGTTAAGTAGTAGGTCACATGAATGCGGTGCTAAGTAGTAGCTCGCATTAAAGTAGTGTCGAGTAGTAGGTCGCATGAATGCAATATTGAGTAGTAGGTCGCATTAATGCAATGTTGAGTAGTAGGCCACATGAATGCAATGCTGAGTAGTAGGTTGCATTAATAAGGTGCCAAAGCTAGCACATCATGTTTTCTTTAGCCTTGAGAACAACTTACTTCCGAATTAGATGGTTGATTATTCACTTTTGGAGTAATGGGTTGAGAGTTTGCTACCAAATTAGTGGGGCAAGAGCTGATGTCCCGCATTCCAAGCTCAGGGAACTTTAGCTGCATTCGTATGTTAAGCAATAAGCTCCATTTCTCGAGTCTTCCTTGAAGATGTACAAGCCATCCTAGTTCAGACCTAGTGTCCCGTTACTGGCCTTGCAAGCTCCGAGAAGAATAATGCACAGTATGAGATCACCAAATTTTTAGTCTAAACTTGAACCTTTCCATATAATATTTTGTTGAAATCTCATTCAACACACAGTCATGAAAATTTTAAAGAAAAACTTAGGTGCTTTTACTAACTTCTGAATAACATTATAAAATCATGAATATGGTTTTTTTAGCAGATGCTTGCTCTCTTGCTTGAGACCCTATTATGGCTACTAAGGTCATTGTCTTGTAGGTTGCACCATGCGACCTTTCTTAACTAGATCCACAATTATATCTTTGAGTGCACGACAATCCGAAGTATTGTGCTCCACTTCATTGTGATAGGCACAAAACTTGTCTGTGTCTCTGTACCTATGGGGAGTCCTTATGAGATTGGGCTTCCCAAAGTCCTACCTATTGTTCTCTATTACAAATATCCTATCTCGAGTGTCTGATAGGACATTGTAGTTATTATAGCAACCTTGACATTGACGTTGCTTGTTCCTGGCTTTCTTTGCAGGCTGATTATCAATGTCATCATTCTGATTGTCTTTGTTATTCCCATCATGGCTCCTCTTTTTATTCTTATCAAAGTTGTTCATCTTGTCCTTATGACTGAACTTCTTTAGGCCAAAGGTCTCCTTCCACTTGATTTGTTTTATAGCTCGTTCATAAAACTCACCTAGGTCCCTTACTAGAGACTTGTATATATTCTTATATAGCTTTCCATCCTTGCAAAGTCTTGCTTAGATCATTGTCAAGATACTCTCATTTGAGGAGCTTTCCACATTATTGACCATATGCCTGAAATGGGTGATGTAGTCTTTTAGTGATTAATTCTTCCATTGAAAGATTATTGCGAGGTGGCAGGATGGTGCAAGTTACCTTCTTAATGCTTTATATTGGTTAATGAATCTTCTATTGCACTCTTCCTAATTATCAATGCTGTGAGTTGGGAGATTCTTGAACCATGATCGAGATATATCTCCTAGTGTAATTGGGAAGACATGGCACTTGACCAAGGGATTGGTTGTTTGAAGATCCATTTGTACATTAAATGTGTCCAGGTGGTCATATGAGTCACTATTCCTATTGTATTACGGGATCGTATGGATTTTAAATTTACAAGGGTGAGGTTCTGTCTCAATCTCTTTAGTAAATGGTGTTTTCTTCTCATAGTATTCTCGATGGTCCTAAGCTTGAGGGTGCTTCTCTAACTACATGACCTTCTGGAGTAGCTCGGCTACCATCAGATTTTGTGTCTTGGACTGCCAGCTAGAAGATTGCTAGCTCTTTTTACCTCCATGGTCAAAGTATGCCTCTGGTTGGTCCTGTTGGAGCTTTCCACTTGACACAAGCCCTCATGTCACTGAGTGTTGTGATTCTCTTGTGATTGGTGGACCTTTGATCTTGTTTGTAAATTGGAGGAGTGAGCTGAGTCAGCGCGCTGATGCATTTGTCTAGTTGGTCTCTCCTCCTGTGTTCATTGTCATGGTTGCCAGAGCTCTCCTCTGGGTGTAGTGGTCCTAATCTAGTTTTGCACACCTTGAGCTTGTGTCTATGCTAGTGCCCTAATCACACCAACCAACTCCCTCACTATGGTCTCCAGTGCCCCATGATGTTGGTGCCACATCTGAAATCCATCAATCCCAGGAATAATAATAGTAGACTAGTAGTGGGTTGTTGGAGGCAAGCCGATGGCAATACTTGTGGTAGGGATGGTGGAAATGTTTGCCGTAGGATGAGCTAGTTCCCACTATTATTCTATGTGACCTTCCAGCTGGTCAACTAGAGCATCTAAACTCCTAGTGGTTCTTCCTCTAACCATCATAAATGGATGGGAAATTAATCAAAATGCAGTTTAGGTCCTTCTTTCGAGCGCCAAAATGTTGACGGTTGAATCCGATCAACAAAAGAGAAGTCCAAAAAACCCCAAATTGCAGATTGAATATGGGAGAGAGAGGAAGTTAGGGAGGAAGAATAAGGAACACTAAGAATTTTTAATATGGTACGGCTAAAGTTAATCGATGCTTACATCCATGATTATTGTATTTCTCAATCTGTTTTGTTGAGTATGTGTATTTGTTTGTACATGTTTATATCATAATTCTCTATATTTCTCAAAGAACCTCTATTTGTCCTTGTCCTCTCCTCTTTTGTACAATGGTTTCATCCTTATTTATAGTTGCTGGGGTATACAATTTTAATGTATTTCAAAAAAGAAAAAATAATAAATTAATTACAAGTTAATTCCTACAAGTTGAAGTCTGCAAGTTGGTCCCTCATCGGGTTTAATCACAGAGAGCTTCTAGATGATGGTTGAGGTGGCCTATTTCATTCATGAGTTAAAGCTTATTGTCAATTGACCTGAGGTTATTGTAAGCATTGTTCCTAGCGACTTGAGCTTGTATTTTGGTGACATGATATCTTGGTCCAATGACCTCAAGCTAGGCTTTTATCAGTTAGACTTTGTCTGTTGGGCTTTGGTTAGCTCATTTGCATGGTTCTAAAAATATTCACAATAATACTAATCTATATGATTCTTGTGTTGATAAAAAATCTAGCATTGATATGTTTTTTGGAGTTCTAGATCTATTTCATCTCCTATTTTGATTCATTCACAAATTGTAAGTTCCATTTTAATTATTTTCTATCTTTATGAAATAGATTGTGAACAAGACTATCATTTCAAATCAATATACAACAAGATGGTTAATAAAAATTGGAAGAATAGCATTTCTCCCTCACAAGCTATTTTGATGCTTAATTGAACACTAATCAAAACTACAGGCTTGCATAAACAAGTTCGATTTTATTTTCTTGTGGAACATTGAATTGATAAAATGTCTAAATGACAAAAGTGACTTAGATTTCATCATTTGTTTTGGTGAAAATGATTTTTGCCTTAGTGTTGATCGTGATCATGATGATCTAATGATAATTATAGCTATGTTCACTGATATATGGTCTAGAAAATATTTGTCAATCAGGGAAGCTTGGACAATATTTTGTGCATCAACACAACAAAAATGCTTAATCTCTTGATAGAAAAGTGGGACAATTCTTATGATGGCATAATTGATTTTTTAGGGGGACTAATACCCGTTTTAGGCTTGATCATTCTACAGTTGTTTGTCAGAGTTTTGCCACGGATCTCTAGCATTGGTTTGAAATTTTTAATAGTTAATGTATCAAATAAGGCATATAATACCATTTTTGGTCAATCATATTTAAATACAATATGACCTATTTTTCCTCTACTTCATTTGCTGATAAAATTTTCCACGATGAACGGAGTAGGGCAAATTTGGGCCGATCAACAAATGACTCAATAATTCTTTATGAATCACCTTGACGAATGGTTGACAACTGAAGTAATCCAAAGCATAACAAAAAGTCAAGCCATAAATCAGAACCAAAAGAATGATAAATTGAGAGGGAAGGCAATTTCACTTGAATATATTGATTCAAGGATTGATGAAGTGCAGAGAAATCCAAAACTTGAGTCTCATTTGGAAGAGATAAAAACATTTGGCTTAGATGATGAATTGGTCATTAAAATCATGACAAATCTACCTACTGAATTTAAGGAAGAACTTATGAAAATTCTCAAAGACAACATTGAAATGTTTGCTTGAACAACAATTGATATGTCGGGTACTGCCGCTCAAATTACTTACCATAAGATAGCCATTGACCCACCCTTCGGTTTGATAGGCTCAACAAAAGAAGTGAAAGTTCGGGCCATAATGATCATGGACTATTACTTTTGAAGTTAATAAATTATTGTAGGCTAGCTTTATGAGGGAAGTCTTCGATGCTACATGGCTGTCAAATGTAATTATGGTTCAAAAGGCTAATAGAAATTAGAAGATATGCACAGACTTCACTAATTTGAACATGGCATGTTTGAAGGATACATATCCTCTTCTTAATATTGATAAATTAGTGGATTGAGTGTTTGAATTTGTTATTCTTAGTTTTAGTATGCATTTTCAGGATATAACCAAGTTTTGATGTGGATAGAGGATCAGGAGAAGACAACTTTCATTATGGATGATGTCATATCTTGTTACAACATAATGCCTTTTGGCTTTAAAAAATTCTAACACAATATATTAGAGAATGATGAATAAATTCTTCAAATACCAAATGGGAAGGAACCCTAAGGTGTACATGGATGACATGCTCATTAAATTCACTAGCTATTATAAACAATTAGTGGATTTGGAAGAAATCTTTCAGGTAATACAACAAAACAACTTAAGAATTAATTCTAATAAATGTGCTATTGGTTTAACTATAGAAAAGTTTTTAGGTTTTATATTGACTGAACGAGGAATCAAAGCAAACCTAGCAAAGTGCAAAGCTACTCTAGAAATGAAGAGTCTGACCAATGTTAAAGAAGTGTAATGACTAAATGGTTGAATTGCGACATCAACCCAATTCATGTCTACGTTAGCAAAGAAATGCTTTCTCTTCCACAAAATTCTAAAAAGCTCCAAAGAGTTCAAATGGGATGTTCATTGTGAACAAGCTTTTGTAGATTTAAAGAATTATTTGGCAAACCAGTTAATCATGTCAAAGCTGAAACCAGGAGAAAAACTTTATCTTTACCTACAAACAATGGAGGAATCGATTAGTTTAATGTTAATCATGGAATAAGAGGATCTTCAGAAAATGATTTACTTCACAAGTTAAGTTCTACAAAGGGCAAGATTAAAATACTAGAAAATTGAAAAGTTAGTATATGCCTCCCTCATAGCCTCAAGGAAATTAAAGTAGTATTTCTAAAACCATCAGGTGATTGTTTGTATCGACCAGTCGATTAAGCAAATCCTTTGGAAGTCTGATCTTGTTGGTAACTTAGTAGCATGGTTGGTAGAACTCATTGAGTATAGAATTGAACCCAAGGTAAGGAAAGCTATTAAAGCTCAAGTTTTGGTGGACTTTATCACAAAGATGACCAAGGATTCACCTAAAAGCACAGATGATTGATCACCATTTGTTTGGACACTATTCAAAGATGGGTTTTCTCATAAGAAAGGAGATGCGTGAGTAGTTTTGGAAAAACCTAATGGGGGCCACAATTGAGCATGTCTTGAAATTCAAATTTCAAATGATCAACAACCAAACCAAATATGAGGCATTGATAGTTGGCCTTAAGCTGATGGCATAAATGGGAGTGAAGACAATAAAGATGCTGAGTGATTCTTAGCTTATGGTAGGGTAGTTAAATAGAACACATGAAACCAAAGTCTCATATTTGGTAAAACATGTAGAAAAGGAAAAAAAAAATCAAGGTTTTAGATCATTTTGAGTTGAAACAAATCCCAAGTTCAGAAAATGATTGGATAGATGTATTATCAAAAGTTTCTAGTAAGATACTTTGCTAGAGTCAAGTATAAAACAAGGGGAATCCATGATGGTTGATCGGCCATCTTCATGGTGGATCTCATTATCTCATGTCTACAAGGAATGACAATCCACTTTAAGCACTTGAAGCAGAGAAAATAAGAAAGCTTGCAGCTCACTTTTATTTAGGAAAAAATTGACTCTACAAATTGTAATTTGAGAAAAATCCCATTTGTTTTAATGTTAGTTCATTTTTAATGCTAATTGATGAATTTACAATTTCAAAATTAAATGATGAAAATTACTGTTTGCTTTTAATGTCTAAGTCTCATTATTTGTTAAACATGAATTTATAATTTTAAAGTTTTTGAAGGATTTAATTGCAAAGTGACAAAAACTTGTTATAAGAGGTACTCTGTATACATGTTATTTTATTAAACATATAAACTAAAATATCAAATATTTCAAGTGTTACTATGAGGACCATAGAAAGCTCCTTGTAAAGGAGCTTTAATATTCATTGTACTATATTAAGACATTAGTTGTTTAATATGTATCACCATAGATTAAATTGATTTAGTAATTAAAAAATTGA
Organism: Saraca asoca; assembly: GCA_026873985.1. Taxonomy (NCBI): domain Eukaryota; kingdom Viridiplantae; phylum Streptophyta; class Magnoliopsida; order Fabales; family Fabaceae; genus Saraca; species Saraca asoca. Next base: position 22,523 of record JANHAO010001792.1, on the reverse strand, counting down.
ATACTTTAATATAATACATTTAATGATCATAAGTATTTTTCTGTTCATGTGACCATTAAATACATAATTGAACTTCATCTAATTTCATATATTTTGTTGTCTTCTTTCCATTTTTATCTTTAAAAATCAATTATACTACTTTTTACCAAGCAATTTAAATTTTTCATAAGTAAATAATGTATAACCTCCCAATATCCCCATACCTATAAGTCAATCAAACTAATACAAATGAATGCATTAACTATTTTGTAAAAAAACCTTGGTTCAAAAATATAAGATTGTGTTAGAAAGGGGGATTTTAAAAAAGGAATGTATTTTTATAGAGTATTTAAAATTCCATTAGATCAAATACCATGTTAGAGTAGTCGATTAGGGAATTTTGAAAATACTATGAATTTTAACGGGGTAATAATATAAAATAAAGGATCTATAATTCTATCTAATAGGTTTATCTGACTAGATTATCCTTAGTGGGTCTTTTATTTCTCACTTTACCCCATTTTGCAAACTAATTCTCCAAATAATCAATTTTCTGTCCCATTAGTATTTTTTATTTTTTTCATCACTTGGGTGACTTCTTTGTTCCAGATGGTGATGTTAGTCAAGACATCTACTCAATTGACCTAACCATCTGAACCAATGAGGCCACTATTGCAGTAGTGACCAAGTTGCCTAGGGTAGCAAGGTCAGTCCTATATAAAGTCCCCTGATCATGCACACACCAATTTATTTGCAAAAATCTCCTTCTCTCTCTAGATCTTCTTTTTTCTATTATTTATGTCTCTACTCTCTTTTACTTGGGGTTTAGAATTGCTAGCTAATTTATTTTTATCCTATTTTAATCACTTTTGTATATTAGAGTTAGGGTATGTGGTTTACATATTTCGTAAACATAAATTAATGTTAATGAGATTGGTATTAATTTACCTATTTTACTTAGATAAATTGTTTTAGGATTTAGGGATAACATATTTCATCGGTATAATGTGTTAGGATTTAGTCCAATAGTCAACTGTAATTATCTTCAACTAATTGTTAGGAAAAAAAACAATAAAAACATAAAGTATATAATACCCAATAAAAGCATAAAATACACAATTAAGAGATTAGGTGTTAGGATTTAAACAATGCAAACATAAAATACCAAAATTAAACAATAAAAACATAAAATAGATAATTTAAACAATAAAAACATAAAACAAATAATTTAAATAGTTAAAAATATATAATTTAAACAATAAAAATATAAAATACATAATTTAGGGGTTAGGTTTTAAACATATAAAAACATAAAATACATAATTTAAACAATGAAAACATAAAAAGCATAATTTACATGATGAAAACATAAAATACATAATTTAGGATGTTAGGGTTTAAACATATAAAAGCATAAGATATATAATTCTGGGGTTGAAACCATAAATACATAATTTAGACAATGAGAATATAAAATACATAATTTAGGGGTTAGGAGCAAGGGCTTAAACATATAAAAACACAAGATACATAATTTAAATAATAAAAACATAAAATACATAATTTAGGCAATAAAAGTATAAAATACATATTTTAAATAGAAAAAAATATTAAATACATAAATGGTGGATTCTTTTATTCTTAATGTCTATATAAGTTACTTCTTTTACTTTGATAAATTATTTTAGGCTATGCACATGGTCTGTTAGGATTAATTTTAGTATTGATAGAATAAATTTATTTCATGAATATAACTTATTGGTGGAATTAATTTTAAGGCTTTGGCCTTAAACAATTAATAAATTAATGTTATTTAATGGTAGAATTGATACAAACATAAAATACATGATTTAAACAATAAAAACATAAAAATACATAATTCAGGGGTTTGGGTTTAAACAATAAAAACATAAAATAAAGAATTTAAACAAGGAAAAAAATAAAGTATATAATTTAAATAGTAAAAAAGTAAAATACATAATTTAAACAATGAAAACATAAAATACATAATTATTCAATAAAAACATAAAATACATAATTCAAACAATGAAAACATAAAATACAAAAATTAATAACGAAAACATAAAACACATAATTTACGGTTAAGGGTTAAATAGATAAAAACATAATAAACATAATTTATCCAATAAAAAACATAAAATATATAATTTAAATAGTAAAAACATAAAATACATATATAATCTCAATATTAACATAGTTTTACACATAATCTGCCTCATGCACACAAATTCTTAGGATTAACTCTAGAATTGTAACATCAGTCTCATTTTTAATAATATTAACACTAGTTTACATATTTTACTTTCTTAAATTGTTTCAGGCTTTGCACATTATTTATATTATGAACTTCTTTTGACTTTTATATAATTAATTGTGACTTGTTATAATTTACTTTTTGAATAACTATGGTCATTATTCACATGTATACTTCTCTCAAGTTGAGGTTGGATCAAACAACAAGTCCTTGTTTTTTTTTAGACTAGACACTGATCATAGATTGTGCCTTACGAGGAGAATAACCTTTCGATGATGTGGGTATGCTAGGGTTGGTGCTACAATCATTTGCATGACACTATCAAGTCTTTGCTTAAGCAGATGAGCTTTCTTAGATTCACTCATGTGGACAATATAGAGATTGACTAGGTAATGATTACGGCATTGGTTAAGAGATGGTGACTAGAGACCTACACTTTCCATCTACTTATGGGCGAGATCACCACGACGCTCCAGGATGTGGCCATCTAGACAAGTGACACTATCAATGACGAGCCTATCACTGGTGATGTTGGGTAGATACGATTGAGATCTAACAATGGTTGTTAGGGGTCACTGTATAGGATGCCTAGGACTTGGATGACTCTAGGTATATATTTTTTACCTATTTCAATTACTATGGCATGCTAGTGTTAGGTTTTATTATTATCTCCCTCCTCTTGTTTTAATGTTTTTGGACTATTGTAGGGTGAAGATTAAATGGTTGGATGTGCACTTCTATGACAGGTCGCTTGATGACACTAATGACAAGACCTTGGCGAGGCCTGTAGGGTGTTAAAGGTCAATAGTTTTCTAGACAAAACTATACAACAAATGCTTGCCACTCTTAACCAACATGTCTTCTAATAAACTCAAGCCACACTTTGATAGATAAATAAGGCAATGAGGATTTTTGTTGCCTAGACAACCAAACTTCTATCTACAACATATCTGAAGCCAATATAAGCCTATAAATTGAAGCAACAGGACAAAGAATAACTAAATAGGGAGAAAGATAACTCCTTTTTATTGATATATGCTTTATTACATAGTATATATTGTGTAGGAGGAGTCACTAAGACATCACACTTTTAGAATACCTAGACTAGTGCCAATAAGCCTTAAATGAGCACTCAACAAGCCCCCAACAAGCTATCAGTACTCCCTTAAAGAGCATTTTAGGCCATAGGCCAAACGATACAAATAGACAAGAGAATCATGTCAAAATTACCAAAATATCCCTAAAACAGGGAAAATTTGGAAAAATAGTGCATAAGTTGGATCACTCACAAACTTGAGCCATAGGGATTTCACACAATTTTTGATTTTTCCATAAAGTATTATGTCAAACCAAGCATGTTTGCCCCCTCAAATTGTTCATATGTTGACTTGTGATATTCTCCTACTCTTAATAAATGTCAATGCTCTCATTGATGTCTTAATTTAACATAGCTCCCATAATGGTCTTTAGCATACTCCACTTGAGCTACTCCCTTCAATTTTTCACAAGGGTCATCAGCTTGCTCCATCAAACTTCTCCCTTGACTGTGACTACTCCTAGCTTGTCCCTTTGAGCAAACACCACTTAAGGACTTTCAAAAAGATGACACCCTTAACTTGATATAACATCAAGAAAGTCTTTAGTTTACTGCTCATCAACTTTTGCTCTGACTTTCTCTTTGCCTGCCTTGTTGAGTTGCTTCCATAAAAAATTTGTTGCCTCTATAGACTTCAGTGAGCTGCGTTTATAGACTTGCTATTTATTGCCTCTACAAATTGGATGCTTGCTGCCTCTATAGCTTACATGTGCTACCTCCATTGTACTTAGGTTTGTTACCTTTATAGCTTATGCACATGCTTAGTGTTCGATACTCTACTGATAGAGATGCCCTATATCTAATGTCCCATTCCATTGATGTGAGACACAAGATTAATCCCTTCATTGTAAGTTTGATTGTGTTTGGGTTCAACAATCCTTCAAACTTCACTATGCCTCCTAATCGGATCCTTTGACCTTTTCTAAATTGATACTTTCTGGCATTTCGACCATCACAATCCTTTTTAAGTGAATGCTCTCTAGTATTATGGTCCTTGTGACTTATTCTAGGTTTTGTACTCTTTAGTGTGAGCATTTTGGAGTTGATACACTTTTGTATCTTGGCTTTCATAGTCACTTCTATGAAGATCAATGCCCACCTATATCCTCCGATGTTTAGGTTACCACAGTCTACTTTGAGCACGTCATCTGATGGTTCCCTACCATTGTTTGATAGGGTTTGAGCATAGAGTAATTTGTCACTCTAGCTTGAGCATCACATGCTTGTGTACTAGCAAATATAAGCCATATAGTCATTGCCACAAAGTTCATCTTGCAAATATGATGTGTTAGCTCCTTAGCATCTTGAAATGATCCCCCTAGACCTCATTGACTCAAATGATATCTATATAGGTGTGATCATGTCATCTGACATAATTTTGGACTCTTCCCATTGGATTTACCCAGTCAATGCATCCCTTTGGATGTTTCAACCCTTTGGTTATGACTATGCACTCTAGCACGGCCATGACTTTGCCCTCTAACTCCAGTGTTGTTAATTTTTCCCTGGGATATGCCAAGCCCTTTAGCAAGACTAAGGCTTCTCCCAAGGCTCCTCCTATTAGATAGGTTGTCAATGTTCATATCCCTTTAGATGGTTTATATTCCTTCGAATGCTACTTGAATGTGCATATAACCAATGTCCCATTGTACAACAAGCTCATCAAATTCTACACATGCTTGCACCCAATGCATAAATAATGTTCCTTTAGTTGTAATATTCTTGCATCTTTGCCCAAGATTCTTTCTAACTTCTTGTACCCTCTAGTCAAGTAATTGACATTGTTTTTTCACAAGTTTCAGGAATATTCACTCCTTTTACAACCCTCGTATGCTAAGACAAGCTGTATCCATTCCAATTGTCAATATTGATATGATGAGAACTTTCTCCCACCACTCGATTCAATAGTTGATCCACTATGCCTACCATCCACCCTACCTACTCCTTTGAGTGCTTGGTGATGCCTTAGGCGTTTAGCAAGACTTGTGATTGGCTTGGAGTCAAGTCATGTTGATGCTTGATTTACCTTCTAACAACTAGGCTATGTTACTAAATGCCACAAGTTGATAGCTTTCTAGCTAAAATGATGGGGTGATGCTTGCCACTATTGGCCAACATGCTAGCCTTCCAACAGACTTAAGCCACACTTGAATAGATAAATGGGATAATATGAAAATCTTGTAAATCGCAGCAATTAGACAATTGAGCCTTAAGAACACTTTACATAAGTAGCCTTTAGTGCGTAACAAGCAAGGGATAACCAAATAGGGAGATGGATAACTCATTTTTATTGATATATACCTCATTACATATTTTAAAGTGTGCAAAGGGAAGCACCAAGCTAGCACAATCCTAAGATCCCTAGATTAGTGCTAATGAGCCTTGAATAAGCACGCGGCGAGGCCCCAATGTGACTATGACAAAGCCCTAACAAGTTGCCAACACTGCCCTTTAAAGAGCATTTTGATCCAGAGGCTAAATGATACAAATAAATATACTTTTTTCAATTTGACATAAAGTTTTTTCTCATAGCTCTTGATAGATTTTAAGTGCCATGTTATGTGTACACTAAGCTAAGAATGTAAGGAACATGACAATATGCTTTCCTACTTGCACTAGATAAGCAAAATATGCCAAAATTACCAAAAATATCCCTAAAACTAGGAAAATTAAAAAAATAGTACACAAGTTGTTCACTTCCAAATTTGAACCATATGACTTCCACACAACAGTTGATTTTTCTACAAAATTTTGTGTCAAACTGATCATGTTTATCCCTTAAATCATTCATGAGGGTTGACTTGTGACATTATACATCTTATGCCTCATCAGGGGTAGGCTCTTGTCAGATAAGATCTCCAATAGGGTGTACTTGATGTACCTACCCCTTTTAGAGGATTTGAACTGTGCCAAATAGTAATGTTTATAGGCTTTACTATTTTTTAGTATCATTTACATTATTTGTAAATGTTGACATATAAAGTAATGTTTGTTTAAGTAGGTTTAGTTAAGGCTCAGTCATGCTCGTGCATTTGTATTGTATGTTGTGTATTGGCTCGATGTTGGGCTCCTCACAGCTTAGCGGTACATGAAACTACTCCAAGTATGAGCCTGGGACCATTTCCTTATGATGACTCTTACTAGGTGTCTGACACGACAAGAGTTGAAAGAGTGGACATTGCTTAGTAGTTGATAGGTCAGTTACTAGATAAGTAACAATATCATGCTGTCCCTCATGTATTACAAGGCCTATCTAGATGAGCTCATGCGAGGATAGGCGCAAGTCTTTATCTTCACCTGTTACATTTTATCTTTCCATTTATGTCCAAACCGTTATGCTGTGTAGTTCATTTGGCAGCCATATAACCTGCTTGAGGCGCACCCATACCTACGACTAGAGATATTGTAGCATAAGGACTAGTGGTGGGTGGTGGTGCCACTAATACACTTTACAATAGTGGATTACCACTAATGATACCATTATACACCAAGTATGTTTTGCCTAAATGTTGATTTGTGTTTTGAATGCTGTGTTTTTATACTTAATTGCCATTATTAACCTTAATCACTTTTTCATTTCATCATCTAACATTACATCCAATAGGCTTTATATAACTTAGAGTTTGTGCACATGCTAGATCTCCACTTCCTATAGGATGACCGAAATTGGGTGGCATTCCACTACTAGTACACATATGTATGGGTGCATTGGTGGGAATTCATCATCCTTCCAAGGCTAACATAGGTTAGGGAGCTACCTTTCAAATCCAAATACATGCAGTGGTACTAGAGTGTCATAAGATAGTGGGTGAAGGTCCAAGTGTTAGCATCCCTTATCATGGTAAGTAAGCCCTTCTAATTGTCTGTCTTATTTTAAGGTTTACCCATCAAATGTGTTTATGGCATATGTTTATAATCTAGGCACACATGATAAAGGATATACATGTGGGCAAAGGTTTGCAACATCCCCAACCTAACCCATTTGCACACTAACTCACCAACAGGATGCCTGGACATGTTGTTTACCATGTATCTCCACTATAACTCCAATTGGCACTTCCCACACTAGAGCTACTATGAGTTTTAGCACATGGTGGTAATACAATAGGGGCTTTTAGGGAAGAAGAAGTTGTACGTGTCACCATCACAGCCATTAAAATCAGAGCCCTAGCTGACATCAAAGCCCATGTAAATGTAGTAAGTGTACACATTCATACCATGTTATCTCACCCCTTTGTACTTGGGATACATTCCCTATATGGAGAGACTCCCTACATAGTGTCGAATCCTATGTATGGTCAACTACTGGACTATGATATGGGATTATGAGGGAATTTCATTTTGGTGATCGTGGCATATCAAGCTCCAAACCACAACATTGGGAGAGTGGGGTGGGCCTCTACATGCTAGCCTAGGCCTCATAAATTAGGAATGGTGATCATTCATAGCTGGCATCATTTTCAAATGTTGACTTCATTGGGCTAAATGATTACTTACAAGGTCATGGTCGGTAGCTAAAATAGTAGGGTGTTGACTAGGTTGAAAGCAGTAGAGCATAATAGCAGCATCTAGTGTCGTCTACCCATTAGTGTTGGCGAGGCCTACTATCATGAAAGTTATCCCAGGGCATGTGATAGGTTTGCCAAAGGCCTTTCAATAGCTGATGTAGATATCCATGTATTTATGTTTATGTATACTTTCATATTTACATTATTATTTCACTTTCATTTCTACTTGTTTGAATATTTCATTGCACCATTCGATGTACATATATTTACTTTCCTTATCGGTCATGTTTTTTAATTTAAGCTATTTGATTTGTTTATCATGTACTAGTATTTATCTCCTACATAAAATACTTAGTAGTTTGAATACACAACATTCACAATGGATAACATATTATTTCTAAATTTCATATGTCTTAAATGACATTTTTAATTACAATAAAGCATATTAAACTTTTTTCTCACTCGCAGTAAATAAAAAAGTGCTACAATGACTACAAATATTTCTTTTTCCTTACAAGAAATAATTAACTAAACCTTTATCATTTCAAGACAAAATCAAATGTTTCATTTAAAGTATTACAAACTACTCTTGAAGTGTACACATTCAAAATCAAGTAGTATATTTCATTAAAAGTAGTACAAATTAAATACTAAAGTCTACATATTTAAGCCAAAGACTAACTTTTATTGAAAAGAGTACAAATCAAATATTAAAGTCTATACATTCAAGTCTTGGTCACTAATTAACCAAACATTTCCTTTTTGTTTTTCCAAAGCAAGAAATGATCATAGGTAATGCCTTATATTATGACTCTAAAACTAACCAAAAAAAAAAAAGTTGGCACATGCAATGGAGGACATTTACACACCTTTTGATACAAAGCATTCACATCTTCTTGAGCATATCTTAATCGTAACATGCAAATGTACACTTTGGTGACATTTAAAAACACTTACACTCAGCTAGGACAACAAGTGCCTCTTAACTCCAGACCTAAATCCACCTCCTCGCCATACATAACAGAGTGAGGAAGAGGTTGGGAAAATGCCATATGCCACCATTTTTTTTTGTAACGAACACTTGAACATTATAGCTATTCTTGTGAATTCTAAAGCAAAACAATGGTGCCAGAAGGAAGAAGACAAAAATTTGTGGATATTGAAATGGAGAAACAATGGTGGGTTCCATGGTATATGGGCTCACCTTAAAGGATTGAACCAGTGCATGTAGCACACCTATTGATTTGGTCATTGTACAAACATTGCTTCTTAAAGTTAGACATTGAGCAAACTTTTACTTAGTATGATTGATAGAAAGCAAAATGATATTTTTTAGACCTAATTTTCATATGCATTTCTCATTATTTTTTCTCACTCCAACAACATGACACTTTAATTGTAATAGCTCAATTGTAGTGGAGGGTAAAGGAGTTTTTGTAGAGCTTTGGTCAAATAGACCTCCCTACCCTGGCTGACTTGGTCACTATTGTAGTGACTTTGTTAGCCCGGTAATGAGATTAGCTAGAATTGGAGATCTCAACTAACATTGCCATCTAGACTGATGAGGTCACTATACTAGTGACCAAATTGCTTAGGACAGTGAAGTCATCTAGCTGGCAAAAAAATAAAAAATAAAAAATACCAATGGGGTAGAAAGTGAGACATTTGAGGTATTAGTTTCAAAAGTGGGGAAAAGTGGGAAATAAAAGACCTACTAAGGGCAATCGAGCCAATAAGCCCTTTCTAATAAGTGGGATTTGAAATTTTAAATTTTCCTGCAACATTCTAGTACCTTGCTCAAGTCTCCACCATTGGCACCTTTGATCTTGAACTTCCTATCTTGATTTGAAATTCTAATTTCATTTTACAACTCCTCATTCCCTATTTCACACTACTCTTGTGTTGTTATTGCCACCACGGTTCTTTGGCTTGTTGCCATCATCGTTGTTACATCTCTAGTCCTACTTTGACTTTTGCATCTTCTGCCAATGGTAGGTTTAGAGTACACAAGCATTAAGAAAAAAAAATCTAATGTTGATAAAGGAAAATGAAGGGGGAACCCTTATGAACTCTTTGTCTATAACCCCACAGATTAGGATTTCAAGTGGGTATAATAGCTTAGATGCATGACCTAATTCTAATTTTTCCTTATTCATTGGACTCCATACTCATTATTTGTAATTGTTCATTGTTGAATCATAGTTTATTAACTTATTTAACTAGTGATTTTTTTTCTCTTATGCATATACATTCCTTTAGGTTGAATTTATGAGAAACACTATTAAACAAAAAAAAAGGAATTTGGTTAATAAATTCTTTGTGTTGATTATGTAAAGGTGAATTTATAGAAAATAAAATATTATCTTTTGATCAACCATTAGTTATATGAAAAATAAAATTATAAAATTAATAGTAATAATATAATTTTCTTTTTTATTAATTTGTGAAGCACGAGCTTAAAAATTCATCAACACAAACATGATTTAAACATGTGATTTTTCAAATAAAGGGGATTGAAATGAATTGAATTAAAATTCATGTAATTTAAATTTCTCAAAGTTTTCAAATTTCCTATCCAAACAAAACCTAAAGGAATATTTGATCAAGATGCCCTAATTGAAGATTTTTGTTATGTACTAAACCCTCATTTTTTTTTCTTTTAATAAAAGTAATAAGATTTTGAATCTAGTTTTGTTGCCTATTTTTTTATATGAGTTTGCTAGAGATGATAACATGAACATGTTTGGAGAAGACCAATAATATAAAGTAAAAAGTGATTACATGATATTAATATGATAAGAAAAATACTATGACTTTTCTTGAACTTTCTCAAAAACAATCAGACATCCCTTATAATTCTAAGTCCCACACAAATCTCCTTTAAACTTTAAATTTCGCTATACTTTCCTCTAGTTAAGTGTTTTCCATCTCCTAACTGTTATCTCTTTTGTTTGAGGATGATGAGAGGGAATATTTGACATAAAATGTCAACTTTGCCTGTACCTTTACTGTATAAACACATGACTTAATTTTAAGAATTAATTTCTATGTATTGCTTTGAAGAAATCTCCTCAAACATTTTCCTACATGTTATCAAGTGGATAGCCATTGTTAGTGCTTGACTCAAATTCTAATTCCTAAGATTTTTATTATTTTCTATTATGAGTTATCTTCCTATTTAATTTAGGTTTTTGTGTTATAATATGATTATGAGTACTTGCCAAGCAAATATTTCAGGTTATATATATTAAAGTTAAACAAGGGCATAAGGTATAAGAGAGATCTAATGTGAGTCTCTATAGGAATTATGTGGATGCCCATATAGAGCTTTGGAAGATATGTAAAGATAGTGGTTAGAAAGTTATGGGGTTATGGTTAAGGACCTTCACATATATTATCCTATAATATTGATTTATAGTGGATCTTTTCTTATACGTGGTTTTTATTTAGAGTTTGGAGTTTTTCCTAAAATGTTTGTGCTTTATTATGTCACAAGATTATTTTAATTGACTAATGCTAGTTTGTTCAAAGGGGGGATATTTTTCATAATTGGTATTAGAATAGGGTTTAGTCTCACGTGAGAGTGGTAATTTAATATAGTAAGTCTATCACCCTCACCAAGTTAGAAAGGATTAGGCCTAGAATTAGACTGAATGGGTTAGCATGAAGGTGAAGGTTGGACCTTGAGATTAGTCTGATCAGTTGGTCAACTGGTAGTAAGTGGCTAGTCAACTGGTCGGCCTTAACACACATAAAACCTTGGCCATGTAGAATTAAAAAAAAAAATGTAATCCTGCATTAGTCAAAATTATCTTTGATGGCTAAAGCGATGCTAGAGGAAGGTTTCAATGGTGCATTAGGCCTATGGAGTTGATCAAGGTAAATTAGTAAATTAGAAATGCATTATGCATTTTTAATTTCACTAGGACTCTGAAAGTTATTTTTAGTTAGTGTGTTTTGTTTGTACAAAGATTACATTGATCCCCTAATAGGTGAGACCATCAAAATAAACCATGCATGGAGTTTCAAAAGGAAAATCTTTCCATATTAGGTGAGTGGGGATTGCTTTCTTGACTAATTGCATTTTTCGTACAAAGTACTAATAGTATATGATTTTAAAAAATTATCCAAGTGATTTCTATGTGTTAGATATTATGAATAGGCCAAAATTAAGGAACATGATTCAAATATGGTTCTAGGACTTTTGTCATATGTGTATATGTGACAATTTTGAACGTGAATGTTTATGAAAGCGTGTGATGGGCTAGTTTATGGTTTGAATTAGAGACTAATAAGATATTTAGAAATTTTAACTTTTTCAAGTATATGAATTAATGCATGAGCTAGAAATGAATAAATGAAATAAATGTAACTAGTAGTCAACAATGAGGATTAGCAACATAATTAAGATCTTTTGTAAGCAAAGAGATGGATGATAGACTACGCATATATCAGTCATATGGATTAGAGAAGAGTGGCATGATACATGTATAGAGATAATTCTAGCCAGCTAGTTCCTCGAACAAGAGATAATTGTGTTTGTAACTAATTCAGGTAAACAAGGGGGACTTATGTGCACTAAGGAGATGATTCAACTGTAACAGTTTATGACCTTGATAAGTTACCACTGTCAAGCAAGCTAGTGGCTCATATGATCAAGTATGGTGTAGGATGATGAGCTTTATAGTTTATGTTATAGTTATTGACCATCTATGTTCATCACTCTTCACTCTTAACTTACTGAACTAGTGTGTGTCTATTTATGAAACAGATTTATCTTGTAGGGTATCAAAGTAATTTGAATTGCACAATTGAGTTATGTCATTGATCATATCTAAGGATCAAGATAGGTAACAAATGTCGCTACACTAGGGATGGTAGTGTGTTCTACCAAGATACAACACAATAGATATATTCCACTTAGACCATGTGGATTGTTGCTTTTAAAGATATTGATTCGTTCTATCTAAATGTGACATATCAGATGATAAACTATTTCCCTATATAGATTTATGTGAAATGCATGTTTAGAATAAATTTAGAGAGGAAAATAACTAATTTGAATTGCACAACTGAGTTGTGTCATTGATTAGATCTAGGGATCAAGATAGGTAACAAATGTTGCTACACTGGGGATAGTAGTGTGTTCTACCAAGATACAACACAATGGATATGTTCCATCTAGACCACATGGATTGTTGCTTTTGGAGATAGTGATTTGTTCTATCTAAATGTGACATATCAAATGATCCATTACTTCCCTATATAGGTTTATGTGAAATGCATGTTTAGAATGAATTCAGAAAGGAAAATAACTAAGTATGAATGCATGATAGATGGCTTAGGAAAAGGATTATGATCTTTCATAATTTGAAAATTTTCTATGTCCTAGAAAGGCTAAAAATAGTACAAATGTATAATTGCATAATAATAATAGATGATAAATATTATGGCACTCAAAGATGCATGATATATACATGAACATGGCATATGACTATAAATATATATATACATGACTTATTTATTATGGGTATGAACAAAAGGATTTCCACCCTCAATAGAGATGGAGATCTTTTGCTCTCTCAGTACTTGGGTTATTTTCACCCCTTGAATATTAACATGTAAATGTTCTGCTTTGGATACGTAGTATTAGATAGAAGAGACTTATATGAATATGTAAAAATCAAGTATGTGACTTATAACTGTACTTTAGTGATGTCAGTTGCTTAGTTAAATAGATCCAAGTCACGTTTCATATTTTTAGAAAAAGTTATATTTTTCTATTTTTAAAGAAAATACATTTAAATGAAAATTTCAAACAGAACTTGCATATCAAGTTTTAAAATACATGTAAATCACAATTATTGCATTTACTTCATGGTTTTAAAAAAGGATAAATGTTTCCTAAAAGGATTAAAAGATTCAGGATTTTTGGATTACCACTAAGTAAGGAGCCAGTTATATGCCCAATTTTAGGAAAGTGACAAGTTGGTATCAAAATATGATTTAGGTTTGATAATCTTTAGGGTTACTAGGTTTTAAAGATGGTGGAATGTGCCTAAGAGCACCCTTCATTGTCCAAAGTTCACTTAACTTAGTCACAAGAGTTAATTCAAGTCCACATAAAAGATCATAGCTTAAAACAACAAAATGACAATTTTACCCTCCAAACTTAGTAAAAAGGGAAAAAGAAAAACGAGAGCAGTAAAAACCCTTAATAATGCATAAGCAAGAGTTATATTTTATATGTGCAAAACCATGGCAAACTACAACCTACATCCAAGATACCACTTGTACCTCAATTTATTCAGCCTGGCACCTATAGTGAGTTCTGTAAATATCAAGTGCTACACCCATTGGGGTTCCAGTTGTGGTTAAGATTTGTCAGTTGTGTGTGGAACCCATTTATTTAGAGTAGATGCCTATTTCTATGCCAACCTATGCAGAGAGTTGAACAACCATTAGACTTTTCATACCTACATGGGTGGGAGGTTGATTGTCATCACTCCTTGGTTGTTCGAGGAGTTATTCAGGTGTCTGGAGCAAGCACCTCGATGTGGAGGTTGGTGAGTGGAACCTTAATGGAGATTTGGATATTTGGCAGCAGTTGAGTCTTGTCACTGAGGGTTAGATTTAGGACAACATAGATAAGCCTTGCATCACAAAAATACCATTGATTTCACGGACTCTATAAAATTTCATCTCTTACATTATTCTTTCACGGATGAGCAACAAATCCCTTGTATCCCACATGGACATGTAGTCACTAGTGCATTTGAGGGCAGAGTGACCTTACGACTTTTTGCATACGTGATAGGGTAGGTGCTGACGGTGGAACAATGTCCTTCTTAAGGGAAGCTACCCTAGGGTCAACCCACTATACTCAAGTGATTTATGTGTGATCTGAGTGAGTATAAAGGCAAGCTGGCTGAGCCTGTGGTTACCAACATGTTCTCAAACCTTGGATATAAACTTGTAGGAAACCAATGGGTACTTGGAAGTAGATTTTTGAGGGCCTGACAGTGGGTAGAGCTAATAGATAAGATGCAGGAGAAGTCAGATCAGGCACCAATTTAGGAGCATGCTTAATAGGATGCCAGACCCTTGACAAGGCTTAGACAAAGGAGACATCATTAGAGCCCTGTACAGCATGAGCACACCTTAGATGAGCTTTATGAGCTCATGTAGGGTGTGAGTACGTGAGTACAGAGTATTGGTGTGTGTATAGACTAGCGCTTAGGTCACATTGAGCAGAGGTTAGATTACATTGAGGAGTGAGTGGAGGGGATTTATGATAGCTTTGCCATGGAGGACTAGGACCAGTAGCTTAGTTTCTTTTTTATCAATAGTTTTGAATTTCCTTTTATGATATAGCATAGGTTATGCCTTAGAAAGCCAGTAGAGCTTCCTTATGTTCATGACTTTGATGTTTATATGACTATGATGATGCTTCTGGAAAGTATATGTTTAACTCACATTGATGTTCAAATTTTCATGATGTTAAGACATATATAGGATGTGAAAATACTACATTTAGAATTTACGTGTTTCCATTAAGAAAGGTAAAAATCTGTGATGCATGATAGTTAATAAAAGTATAATGATAGCTAGATAAAATAAAGGCACATACAGATACGAATTTCAAAGTTATTGACGGTGGATTTTGGTTTTGCCAGAATCCAGTCAATCAGAGAGATTCTTTTGAGACTCAAACTATTTTTTGGTTGAACAAGAGGAAGGATGAAGGAGACGAAGAGAAAGAGTAATGAACTCATAGTATTTTTAACATGGTTCGACCAAAGCCAGATGGCACTGGCCCCTACGTCCATAGTAACGTTTTATTAATCTAAGAAGAATTTTACAGAGTTTCAGTACAGGAACTCAACGTACCTTATAGTGATATCCCTCCTATTATTAATAGAGGATGGGGAAGTTACAAATGTAATTACATAGTTTGTATTTCTATTACATCAAAATAAATGTACAAGATAGCTTAGACTACTGCAAAATGTCTTTTACAGGCTGGTGACTGACTTCTAGAATTTGCTTTCTACGGGTGGGCCCTTGGTGGTGCTTCTTGCAAGTTGGTCCCACGCACTAAGTCTAAGAGGGTCGTTGCTTTGCAGTTTAGCTGGGTAGGGAACGATATTCATAAGTTGGGACTCTCAGTTGCTATTGGCCTTCAATCAAGAATGGTCTTTGTGAGCTCTCTCATAGCGAGATGTTGGCTATGTGAGTTAGGTTTTGTCCCTTAATGAGCTGGGACTTTTGTCTTATGCTATGTCTGCGTGGACAGTGGTCTAGCGAGCTTGGCTCTTTTCTCATTCAGACTTAGTCTATTGCCAGGCCTTTGCCAACCTATTTTGTAGAACCAGATATTACTCATAACATTAACCCCCTAACTCTCAGCTTGCTTCACGGGTTGGGAGTTGAATAATTTTACCAACAAAGGGCCTTCTTTATGGATTATTATGTAGTCAAAATCTTCGGTCAGCCTGCCATTTCATTTGATCGAGGTCATACCTCATGCTATATGTGTCTCACTATCATGGATGAGTCTACCTCATTTTCTTCCAAGGCCTTTAATGAAAGTGGTTAGGAGTTCTTCTAGATCTTTCAGTGAGACCTGAATCGTCTATATAAAGCATGGGGAGGGGTTCCTCCTCCTTTATTGAGTGAAACTGATGAGTATCTCAGACAAGGCCCCCATACTTTTGATAGAGAGCTTTTCCAGTGAGGTATGTAAGGTTTGCTGCAAAAGGTTACGAGACATGAATGGCTTGTTACACATGCCTCCCATGAATAGCTTCTCTTGTTGGCTGTTGGGAAGTCTTGTGTGGGCCTTGGATTATTTCCTCCCGATAATGCTGTGAGGCCTCACCTTTCTAGCCACTTCTGCTGGCATCTCAGTCCCAGTGGAAGGGATGAATCAAGAAAGGAACCATTAACAGCTAAAGGGCTCGTGTGCTGGCCGATCCTTCTGCTTGTGTTGGCTGGAGTTCATCTCTATGAAGCTGGTCTTTTTTTCTAGAATGTAATAGCTATAGGCTTCTTTTGTTTTGACTTGTATTTTGAATTTTCTTAATGTAAATTTACCTCGTTGAGGCTTTTAATGAATAAAATTCTTGTGATTCTTGCATGTTGTATTATGTTTGAATGTTCTGCACTTTACAGATGATAATGTGAATTTCTGCAAATTATAGCAAAATGAGATACTTGAATAATCAATTGGTAATGCTTCTCAGTAAGCAACGAGCTGAGCATGGAGGTGCCTTAATTGAAAGTAGTATATAGGTAGGTCGCATGAGAGCTGCACCTAGTGAGAAGTTGCATACGAGTTGTGAACATTAAGTCACATGAGAGCTATAAATTATTAGGTCATGAACACATGGTACCTGAGTAAGTTGGCCATGTGAGTGAGGTGGCGTGCATATGGTGCCTAAGGAAGTTAGTCATATGCATGACAACATTGCATGAGAGTTGTGCCTAGTGGGAAGTCACATGCAAGCTATGAACATTTGGTCGCATGAGAGTTGCGAGCATCAGGTCACATGAGAGCTATGAGCACTAGGTCGCATGAGAGTTACGAGCATTTGATTGCATACATATAGTGCCTGAAAAAGTTAGTCGTATGCATGATAAATAACAGGTTGCACACCTGCGGTGCCTAAGAAAGTTGGTCGCATGTGTGCTCAAGGCAGCATGTATACGGTGCCCAAGAAAGTTAGTCATATACATGATTTATAAGGTTGGGTGCATATGGTGCCTGAGAAAGTTAGTCATGTGCCCATCAAATAAGAAACCACATGTATGTGGTGCTTAAGAAAGTTAGTCATACATACGATGAGGTCACATGCACATGGTGCTTAAAAAGTTTGGTCACGTTTATGCTAGATAGGAAATCCCATGCATGTGGTGCCTAAGAAAGTGGGTCATTTGCAAGATGAAGCACCATGCATATGGTGCCTAAGAAAGTTGGTCATATGCACGGGCTGGAGGTTACATGCATACAGTGCCTAAGAAAGTTAGTCGTATGCATGACGAGATCATATGCACATGATGTCTAAGAAAGTTGGTCATGTGCATAGCGAGGTAGTGTGCATATGGTGCCTAAGAAAGTTAGTTATATGCACGCTTGATCGCATTGGGACGGTGTCAAGAAGTAGGTCATTCTAATGCGATAGCAATTTAAATCAAAACTTAAAAGAATACAGTTGAAAGCTGAAATGGGGGGAGCTCGCATCTCAAGGTCTAACTTCTGAATTAACATTTGCTAAGAATTCACTCAGACTATATACATTAAAATTTGGGGTTGTTTCTACATGCTTCATTTCAGGACTAAAATATGGTTATCATTACGATGGACTGCTCTTGCTTGGGATCCCACTAAGGTTGAGAAGGATGTTGTCCTACATTCCATAACACGTATTCTTTAGGGTGACCTCTCTTAATTAGATCTTTGTTCGCGTCTCTGAAAGCTTAGCAATCCAAAGTGTTGTGCCCGGCTTCATTATGGTAAGCACAAAACTTGTTCATGTTTCTATTTCCATGAGGAGTTCTCAAAGGACTGGGAGTCTCGAAGTCTTCTCTACCCTTTTCTGTCTCAAAAATCCTATCCATAGTGTCCGATAGGATATTGTAATGATCATGATAACTTAAAGGCTGAGGTCACTCGACTCTCACTTTCTCCATAAGCTAGCTATTGGGGTCGATCTTCTGACCCTCATTGTTTCTCTTCTTACTCTACTTAAGTCTACTCACCTTGTCCCTCTGATTCTTTGAACCAAAGGTCTTTTCCCACCTAATTTGTTTGGTAGCTCGGTCATAAAATTTGCCTCAGTCCACCACTAGGGATTTGTATATACTTCTGTACAATTTTCCATCCTTACAAAGTCCTGTCGAGATTACTGTCAGGATACTCTCGTTGGATGAGCTCTCAATGTTGTCAATCTTGTGCTTGAATCAGGCGATGTAATTTTCAATGACTTGTGCTTGTGTTAAAAGATTGTAGCGAGATGAAAGGGGGCCATGAGCTGGCTCTTTAGCACCTTGTATTGGTTGAGAAATTTTTCCTGATATCCTTCCCAGCTGCTGATGCTATAGGCTGGGAGGTTCTTAAACCACGTTCAAGGTGTATCTCCCAATATGGCCAGGAAGATACGACATTTAATTAGGGGGTTACTTGTTCAGAGATCCATCTAGATGTTGAACATATCTAAGTGGTTGCGGGGGTCACTATCTTCGTTGTACAGTGGGATAGAACGGATTTTAAGCTTATGAGGGAGGGGCTCCATTTCAATTCCCCCAGAGAAGGGGGTTTGATCTTCTGGGTGGCTTCAATCATTTTGAGCTCGAGGGTGTGCCTCTAACTACTTCACCCTCTAAAGCAACTCTTCTACCAATGAAGTCAATGCCCTATATCATTGGCTAGAGGCCTAATGGCTCTTCCTATCTTCCTGATCGCATGAGTGGCGGCCTAAAGTGTGCTCTTGATTAGCTTTGTTCGAACTTGCAACTTGCTACTACTGCTGAATGTTCTCAGGTATAGCGACCTTGATCTGCCTTTGCAAACCTTAAGCTTGCACTTATACTAGCATCTGCAGTGCCTTGGCCATTTTTCTCACTAAACCTTCTAGTGCTTCCTAGCGTTGGTACCATGTTTGCACTCTATTAGTTTTAGGGTAGTAACAACAGGTTGGCAGTAAGCCGAGGGGAGTAAACCATTGGCTGCCCTGCCACTGAGAGAACTTGCTATATAACCCTTAAGCCAGTTATTGATAGCATCTGACTTCCTGATGGCTTTTCCCTTGGCCATTATATCTAAACAAAGAGTAAACTAGAATTCAAAAAATTAACTAGAACTCAGATGAGTCCCCACAGATGGCTCCAAAATGTTGACAGGAGATTTTGGTTCAGCCAAAATCTAGCTAATCGGAGAGGTTCTTTTGGAACTCAAACTGCTTTCTGGTTGAATAAAAGGAATGATGAACAAGATGAAAAGGAAGAGCAAGAGCAGTGAACTCATAGTATTTTTAACATGATTTGGCCAAAGTGGGACTGCACCAGCCCTTATGTCCACGGTAACGCTTTATTAATCTTAGAAGAATTTTATAGAGTTTTGGTATAAGAATTTAGCTCGCTTTATAGTGATCTCCCTCTTATTATTAATAGAGGATAGGGAGGTTACAAATGTAATTACACAATTTGTATTTCTATTACATCAAAATAAATGTACAAGATAGCCTAGACTACTGCAAAATATCTTTTACAAGCTGGTGGCTGACTTCTGGAGTTTACTTTCTGCAGGTGGTCCTTTGGTGCTACTTCTTATAGGCTAGTCCCACGCACTAAGTCCAAGAGGGTCACTGCTTTATGGTTTAGCTGGGTGGGGTGTGATATTCATAAGTTGGGACTCTCGGTCATTACTGGCCTTCGGTCAGTAAGGATGATCTTTACAAGCTTGCCTTTGGTAATGCGAGCTCGCTCATAGTGAGATGTTGGCTATGCGAGCCAGGTCTTGTCCCTTAGCGAGTTGAGACTTCTGTCTTGTTTTATATCCATGTGGACAGAGGTCTAGTGAGCTTGGCTCTTTTCTCATTCAGACTTAGTCTGTTGCCAGGCCTTTGCTAGCCTATTTCGCAGAACTGGATATTACTCATAACAAAAGTAAATGTTGACAAAGGATGTCATGAATCCATGGTAGTCAATATGATAGCAAATACCTTAGAATGCACTTGACACATTAGTAGAAAAGGAGAACACAATAAGGAAACCATGATAAAAAACACACTAAGATAAAAATTAGAATGATGAGTGAGTAACAAGTAAAGAGTAACAAAGAAAATAAGTATGAGAACAAGAAAGTTATGGTGATGTCATAAGAAAGAATAAACATATTAAGAAAAAGAAAATGGCAAGCAATGTAAAGGATAATGAAAAGAAATAAAACAAGCAAGACACTTGTTGAAAAATGAAAGAGAAATGAGTATGCGAAGTGTTGACTAAGCAACAAAATATAAGACATGGCCTGAGGTGAAATGGAAGGAATCAATAAGAAGAAATAACATGAATGATCTTGAAGCTTATGAATGGATTAAGATAGGAAGAATGAAAAGGCAAAATATGAGACAAAGAAGGAAAATGAAGTTAAGACTAAGAATGACTAAAGAGGCAATAAAGATATAAGGACACAAGAAGAGAAGGTAACATAGTAAGAAAATTGAACTAGTAAAGAACTACATTAAGACATACGAAAACAATGGCATTTTACCTAGTATGATGGAATGAGCCCAAGAAAAGGATGTAAGTGACATCTTCACTAAAAGAAGAAGAAACTATAGAGTACATGATGAAGGAACACAATGAACGATTGGCAAGACCTAGATGACAAGTAGAACCATAGAGGAATGATTAGGCACAAAATGAAGTAGACATCACAAG
Organism: Saraca asoca; assembly: GCA_026873985.1. Classification (NCBI taxonomy): domain Eukaryota; kingdom Viridiplantae; phylum Streptophyta; class Magnoliopsida; order Fabales; family Fabaceae; genus Saraca; species Saraca asoca. The sequence continues at coordinate 1,225 of JANHAO010001792.1, read as the reverse complement.
TAGACTCAGAATCTAGGAATAGTATTAAATAAAGAACTAATGACATGAAAGGAAAGTGTAACAAATAAGAAAGGTATAGACATGATTCGAGTATGAGTAAAGGACATGGAAGGAGAAGAATATGGACACAAATAAGAATGGATATGCATATAAACCATGTAGATAAAGCTAGAATATTGCGAAAGATAGTTGTTGGAACTGCAAATCATTTTAGGCCCTAGTGTGAATCAAATCTTCAAGCTCTTTGATAGAAGAAGTTGGGTCTTGATAGTTGGCGTGGAAAGGGGGTTGGTAGTAGACTTGACTAGCTTTGTAGTCAAAGTTCAAATTTGATTGATGATACCAACCATTGACAATAGCAACCATGGTTGTTTTGGTCAAAATATAGATCATAGTGATTATATCATCTAGGATTGTATGAGTGGGGATATAGATCATATTGACTCTATGGATAATATGGACCATGTTGCTCTAAAAATTTTCACCTTGCACAAGCTTGCTAAAATGGCTCATGTGATTGCAATGTTTGACACCCATTTGTTGCTACCATTTGTGTGAATCGATGAACCATAGAAGTTAACTCAGATATTTGTTGTGCAAGTATATAATTCTCAGTAAGAATTCTAAAATAGTCTACATCAGTGTCTGCTGTTCCTTCTCAAAATCTGCAAGATTTTTTCAATTTCTCGATTATATAAAAGCACAAAATAATGAGAGGATTGAGACATACACCAACAGGCATATAAGGGAAACACAAGTAAAAATAAAAAATTTTAAAAAATAGCAAAATAATATAAAAAATACAAAAAAATTGAAAAATCATATTAAACAATGGAATTTGGCCAAAAAGAAAATGACAAGCTTTATGCAAAAGCATAGGTTTTGCTCATAAGGTCAAAAATAGTTGCCTCGCAAAATTTGAGTGTAAAATTCCAAAGGCAATTTTTTATTTTGTCCACCGTGTCGACATCTAAAAGCAAAAAAATATACATAAAGGAGAAAGGGTGATAATGGGAGAAAATTATTGAAATTAAGGCCTAATACTAATACTAATATCTTAATACTATATACAACTTGTTGACAGCGAAATATGGTCCGTGTAGGAGGAACCAGACTTCGGCCAATAGGGTGTAGAGTTCGGGAATCAATGCCACTCTTTTAGATGTTGTGGAAGATAGCCGAGAGGAAGAGGGAGAAGGAGAGACAGTGTTTTTATGTGGTTCGG
>JANHAO010001791.1:0-31358 GCA_026873985.1 Saraca asoca | reverse complement strand
CAATCTCAAAATACAATTTTACCTAAATAAATCCCCTTAACAAATTAATAATATTCTAAATAACAAGAAGTCTAAATCACATTCTACCTAAACATATCCTAATACGCTTTCCCACAATCTCAATAGGAAATACAATATTCTCCAACACCTTAAACTTTTGAAGGCCATATTGCTTGAGCTGACATGATAATTCCCACAATAACTCTAAATAGTCCAAGTAAACTACCAAATATCTCAATCACCAGAATCTTGACAAAAAGTGAGGAATTCTGAGCATTAGACAATGCACAACTGCTTCCATTTATTCCCACAAACAACCTATCACCCAAAGTTAAATGGATAAATCAAAGCAGACAGGAAAGGAAACTTCTCCCTACATTTATTAGGAAAATATATATCCTTGGAATATATAAGACATTGAGGCCAAGATTAATACAAACCCACAAACAAGATTCACAAAGCCCATTATAATTCTAGGGGCAAATATCACATATCCTACCCTAAGGGACTCAGGTGCATAGATTTGTGATGGTAGAACGCTCTCTAATTTTTTCTATAAAATAATAGCCACAATAACACCATAGATAGCAACAACTTCACAGAAACTCACACTAAAACACCAAAATAGAGTTCTACAATATTTCCATTTAGTGTTTTAGCCAAATACTCAAGCATAAAAGGATTACCCGTCTCTAAAAATAGAGTTCAAGATATCCCATCCAATACTCTTCCTTGATGCAGAGGGAAATTACAGCAATCTCAAGCCTACCTTTCATGGTACACTTGTAAACCACATTGTCTGGAAAGGACCCAATGATGTTGTTAAAGTCTTCACAGGCCATTTCAAGCTCTGTCTACCAAATCTTGTCACATCCTTCAACATCTCAGAGTCTGCACATTTATATTATATTGATTATAGCTCAAAAACTTAGAAAATAAATAAGCACATATCATATCAGCCACAGAACTAGACCTATTATATTGTGATATGGTCTTTCTCACTTCTAGATTTCTTCCAAGGAGTAATGATAGACAATTTGTTATTACACCTTTGAAGAATAATAAGAATGGTGACCAGAAAAAGAGAACCAACTAGGGTTCCTGTAACAATTTCCAGAGCCAAAAGCCAAGCAGGTCTTAAGGTCCCCTGATCCTGATGCCTGGAAACATATTCCACAGGTTGGTACTTCACTTCTATGAGTCATTTGACTTAAGCACACAAATATTTGACTCCCTATTAGATGGGTTGTAGAGCCAAACTCCCTATTAGTTTGTACAAGTAGTTCTGTGAGTCATAAGCATACAAATATTTGACTAGGATAATATGAATTAAATTAGAAATAATAGTACCTTTATGGGACTATAACATTGTTTCACTTCATACTCAACTATGCACATATTGAGAGACATGATGCCAAACTTTATGCAATTATATGAATAAAGCTCATGTAAAGATGGCCACACTAGATAATAATTTTTAGGGAAAACGCTAACAATATTTGGTAAGCCAGAGAACCTTAGCAGTTTAAGGACAAGAAGTTTGATCTGAAAATCATTCTTAGCATGCTCAACTAATTGATTTGTAGGATAAACTACTTTTTGATAAACATTAAGGACAATGCTCTTACAATCTCCTTTAATATGTCCTAGAGAAAGAACCTCTGTCCTTTTCACCAAATCCTTTAGTATTGAATTCGAAATGGATGCAACAAAATATTTAATAACTAAAGTGTTTAGTATAAGACCACTAAGAATGTCACTTCCTTCTTCCTTGGCTTCTATCTCTATTTGGTACCTCTGCAAGGCCTAGGGAGCATGAAATTTTTCTAGAAATTTAGCAGTAGTTTCACCAGCATTACTCCATTCTAAACAATTATTTCTAGTTAAGTATAATTCTTATAACTATATACATCTTCCAATCACTTTGTATGGACTCCTTTCAATTTCACATTCAATGACATGCAATAATTTTAATTTTTTTCAGATGTACAACTGCATCTAGAAACTTAAGGAAAGTACAATCAATTTAATTTAGGTGAGATGAATGACATAAACTAGTTAAATTTGCATTTAAGGCATACCTGAGCAATAATAGGAAATATAACAATTTTAATTCATATAACATTTTATAAAATATTCTTAATTTTGAATGTTTTTGTAGCTATAGCAATTTGAAGCTGGCTCATTTGAGCATAGTGACAATTGCCCTTACCAAAAATCAATTCAAATAATTTCCTTCACATGAAGCATAAAGACTAACAACGAATCTATACAAAGCAAAATTACATGCAAAAAATAAGGAGAACCATTTTATTAGTTTTGTCCCTTAAGATGGCTTGGAGAGACAGAAACTAATGCAAGAAGTTTGATGTCTTATTGATTACCATGTGAGGTGTCAAGAACTTCCAAATTATATAATTTAGATCCATCTTCTATATCAGTCCATAATTTTGAAATATCCTAGAAGCCATCATTGTGTGCTTGGGAAAACATACTTGAGTTTGCATATTCCTGATCAATCAAGAAAGACTCCTTGTTTTAGAGATTGTTTGTTCTATTGAGGAATGCTTCTATTGGGTTGAGGTTGTTGTGATTAAGGAAAAGAATGTTGTTGTTCATATTGCCAAGTGGAAAATTGTTGTTTATAGTTTGCAATAGATTTTGCAATATTTGGATTTTGGCTAATTGTGTAACATCTACTTGTAACTTGAGAGGATTGGTCCAAGGGCTCATTTAATTGCCCAAGTTAGAGATGCCAAGCAAGTGGGAGAGATTCATGAGGTGATTTAAGATAAGCTGAAATAGCTATACTAAAACTTTGTAAAAAAAATTTTAGATCAATAAAAGTTACCATGGATGTAGGAACTAGTACTTCCTGGTTTTAGCCAAACCACGTTAAAAAACATTACATGCCATTGTTGTTCTTCCTCTTCACCATCTTCATTCTCCTTATCTCTCATTTCATCAACCAGGAAGCAGTTTAGAGTTCAAAGACTGATCTCAGTTAACAGGAATCTAGCAGAACCAAATTTCATTGTCAATAGTATGGAAGATGTTTAATTCAGCCTACCCTAATTTTACTCTAAACCCTCAAAATGTGCATCTGGGCTTGGCTAGTGATGATTTTAACCCTTTTGGGAATTTAAGCCCAAATTATAGCATATGGCCAGTTGTTTTAATCCCTTACAACTTGTCTCTGTGGATTTGTATAAAGCAGACCTTCTTCATCATTTCAATTATCATTCCTACAAAATGAATGCCTAGAAATGACATAGATGTCTACCTTCAACCTCTTATGTAAGAATCAAATGAGTTATGGGATAGTGGTGTTGGAACATTTGATGTGGACCATTAATGAATTTTTTGGACTTGGAAATTTATTTGGGCAAAACACATATACTGGATTTGCTTACCCTATTTGTAACTTCCATTTCAAGCCTTAACATCTACCTTATAGTGAGAAATCATATTTCATGTGTCAACATTGTTTCCTAGATCAAAGCCATAGATTTAGGTTTAAAAAATCTCAATTTGATCGAAACACGGAGTTAAGGAACCCACCAAAATTATTGTCTAGCTTTGAAATTTTGGAACAATTGGAGGATATTAATGTGCAATTTGGGAAAGTCCTAGATTTTTGGAGAATGTAGGAAAGACTCACTTGAAATTGATTGAGGAAAGTGCAACACAACAATGGAAAAAAAAAGGAATAAATTTTTTTAACTTCTATACTAGGAGCTTAATTTGTTGCATCACAATTTTAAGGTTAAACACATTGAGAAAAATGTGTGTGACAGTGTAATTTATACTTTGCTCAATGAACATGGCAAGACAAAGGACCATCTCTATGCTTGGAAAAACTTGCAAGCAATTAATATACATCATGATTTCTAGGCTAATAGGGATGGAAAGTACCCTCTAGTTGTATTTTCATTAACAAGTACTCATAAAGATATTTTTCTTGGTAGATTGAAGATTGTGTTAGTGCTTGAAGGATATTTGAGTAATACTTATAGATTGTTAATTTGAAGCATCATAAGCTTTTTGGATAGAAAAATCATGATTCACACATTCTTTTAGAGTGGTTACTACTATTGACTCTATGTAATATACTACCAAATAATGTAACTGCAGTGTTGGTTGAGCTTTATTCATTTTTTAGACAATTATGTAGGAAAACTTTGAATTTGGTTGAGCTGGAGAAGCTACAAGGCCAAATTGTATTCACACTTTATTATATGGAAATGATATTTCCTCCATCATTCTTCATGTTAATGGTTCATTAAACTATTCATTTAGTTGATAAAGCAAAAAGTGGAGGGCTTATGCATTGCCATTGGATGTATCCTATTGAAAGATACATATATGGATTTAACTTTTTTTACTTTTAGATTTTCTTTTAATCCACTTATTAAGATCAATTACACACCTAATAGCACTATACTTTTCTTATGTGATAGGCACTTAGAATTGGCATAGGTACATATGTGTTGTTTAATTCCATAATAGCCAATCCATTGATTAAGAAATTAAGGACACAAACAAAGTGATAACTTAGAAGTTAGACTTGACATGAGGCAGAAATCACTAAAATAGTTAATGAAGAACTTATTGAATGGTTATCTAGGCATATAAGTTTCTTAACAATATCTTCATGATTATGTCTGTAAATTTCACTATTAATTAATATTTAGTTTTCTACTTTCTTTAGATCATGAACATTTGTAGCCAAAAAGATATCTCTAATGATCTAAAAGCTTTTGGTGTAAGGACAACTTCCATATGCTAAGAGGTTCAATGATTATAACATCAATGGTTTTAAATTTTGAACAATCAATCAAGAAGAAGGATTGAAAACACATAATAGTGGAGTATTTACAACTCCAAAGTTAGGATATTATGGAAAATTGGACAATATCATGGAGTTGAATTATTACAATTGATTCTCTATTATTTTATTCAAATGTAAATGATTCAATATTAATAGTGGGATAAGAAAAGATCAATTGTTATTTACTTCAATCAACTTCTCTAGATTGATTCCTACTGAGGACTATGAAGAACATAATCCACACATCTTAGCTTCACAAGCACTAATGGTATATTATGTCAATGATGAAGTGGATAGAGGTGGGAGTGTTGTTGTACACTTAAAGCTAAGAGACTTGTATGATATGTGGGATGATGGTGAAGAGCCATTTATGGAAATTGAGGCACATATATCTAAAGACTTAGCACCTTTCTTCCTTAAAGACAATGAATGCATTCAATTATCAAGATAAGATATAGACAATGAAGTTATGGTGACAATGGACCCAAATTTCAACATGAATTTGGAATAATTTAGGACTTATGTTCAAATTTATCTTTATAATTCAATTGTTATATATGTTGATTTGTATATTTTGATTTTTTTTTTGTTCAATTATATGTTTTAAATAATGTATGCATTTATTTGATATAAATGATTTACCTTGCTTGTAGCCATGCTAAGGAAATGGCCTATAAAGATAAAAGTAGGGCAATATGTTTCAACCCTACGTGGGATCCTCCACAAGATCTTCCCAGCATCCACCACATGCTCATTCGAAGTCTTCACCTCATTCTAAGCCTTTAACACCACCTCTGACACCATAGCATCCTCTTCTAGCACCACAATAACCACCTCTAGTACCATAACTATTGAGAAAAATAGATCAAAAGAATCAAGTAAGTATAGTGCAATTTTAAAATTTTTCCCAAACCCAAATCATTTTTTTGCAAATTAATTCATAAAGTATTATATAATTCAAATAGACTTTAAAAGTAATTATTTGAATTATACCATCTTGAGAGTTGCTCTCATAATCCCAAGTTTTTAAATCTGAATTTGATCTCCAAGCAATTCCATAAACTCTCTAATAGGTCGTATGATCAAATCTTCCAAGCTATCTTTAGGCAACTCCTTCATATTTGATCTATAATATCAATGGTGATCCATATGAACTAATTTAATTCAAAGCCTTCACTAATATTCACCCAACAACATATAGGGTAGAAAAATCAATGCCTTAACTTAATAGGTGCTAGCTCTCCAAGGAATCACAAATTCACTCAACCAGGGTTGTTCTTTGAATACGAAGAGAAGATGATAAGAAGGATCACACTGAGAGAGTATTTGGTCGTACAATACATGTGCCAGGGCTGGTATACTGTGTTCGCCTCTCACTCAAAGGCTTGGTATCTCTCTTATTGATGAATATAATTTCTACATAATTTTATCCCTTTATACATAGTTTTTTGTCGTGTTTATATGCTTAATTAGACACTTGAAATTGGCTTTGTGGTTTGCTAAGTTTTTGTGCTTGATTAAATTTATTCAATAAATTTACATCATTTGATATTGTTTTAGGTTTGTAGGCATATCTAGAATTCTACACCTCAGTTTTAGGTGATTCTTATATCCTTAGAAACCTAAGAGAAAGAGCTAAAAATGTAATGAAGAGTCCAAGGCTCAATTCAGCTGTTTTGGAGGTGATATTAATCCTAAAATCTGAAATAGAGTACAACGCTGTAACCCATACCCAGTTTTAGTGTTTTCATCATAAATAGAGCTCTAAAAATCATTTTGGTGCAAACTAAGCCCATATGATAGTTAAGATCTAAACATACAACTTTCATAATTTTAAATTAATTACATGGCTATAAACTTCAATGTTTAAATCTGTTATGAGTTAGATTACTCTGAAATGCTTCCTCAAATTTCAGCCCATAATTTGAGTTAGGGATTGAGTTTTTATGCATGGTCAAGGCCATTGGAAAGCTAAGTGATGGACTTACATTTCATATGAAGCATGTCACATCCAGATGGGCCTCCTTCTAACCTAAATCAATAGCCCAATAAAGAGACAATGTACTAAGCTTATAAATAGTTAGCTAAGCCTCTATAGTAATAAATCTTATATCATTTTTGTATTTTCTATAATTTTAGGAGGAAAGGAGATCTGTTAGGTCAAGACTCTAGCCCTGATTAAGTTTTCTCTTTTCCTTTTATTTTTTTTATTTTTATATTAATTTGTAACTAAATGTTCATCTCAATCTAAGGGAATTTCTACTCTAATTCTTTAGTTAATTGTGAGACCTACCCTTAATTCCAATTTATTCATATTTTGATTATTTGATTTTACTACTTATAAATGCTATGAATGATTAATTAAGGTGGACAATTAATTAGTTATTCATTTTAATTTAATACTAGCTAAATTTCCATAAACAATTCCATTGTTTGATTATTTGATTTTAGTAAATTGTGAGACCTACCCTGAATTCCAATTTATTCATATTTTGATTATTTGATTTTACTGCTTATAAATGCTATGAATAATTAAGGTGGCCAATTAATTAGTTATTGATTATAATTTAATACTAGCTAAATTTCTATAAGCAATTCCATTGTTTGTAGTTGTTTAGCCATGGAGTAGCAAAAAAGTATTAATTTGTTGTTGGATTAAATCAATTCTCCTAGAGAATTAAGGGCAATTAGTTAGGTTATTGCTAGGGTAATTCAATTACTTAGACTTAATATTTTTAAAACTTAATGCTATTGATAAATTGGTTAGGGTGATGGGTTTTGATTGGTTTAGCAATAAAAGCCAATTGAGTGCTAGGATTGGTTGCCAAATTTAGGAGGAAAATAACAAGGACTAATTAGGTGCTTGACTTAATTAATATCTTAGCTAAGTAGTCAAAATAGGAATGAAGCAATAGTGTCAAGGATCTATCACTAAATTAGTTAGAAGTATCCCTTGAATTAAGCTTTTCTCCATTTGATTTTCCTTTATTTTTGTTTCTATATTATTATGCATTTAATTTGTTTGGTTTAATTCTAAGCCTAATTAGACATCCAACCCACTATTTTCTTATTGTAAATAGATAAAATTGAATCACCAGTCTCTATGGTCATGATCTAAACCCACCCTAACTACTTGCTTAGGTAGTTCACTACTATTTTTGGTCAATTTCAACAACCATCATCTATTTAAATAAAGCACAAACAAGAGTGGGGAGCAAGTATGAGTGGCACATAAGCTAGGATTTTTCTTGTTTGTGTTGTCTTGATGGACTAAATGGCTAGAGTTAGTACTCTAGGCTTGTGTGCAGCCCTCTTAGCCTAAGAAGTCCATACTCCTTAATGAGTCCAAACACATTAGCCTTCATATGCCCTTTTGTGTTCAATAAGTCCAAACTATGAGTCCAAACTCATAAACTTTCTTATGTAATTATTCTCAAATTGTTTTAATTCATTAATTAAAATACCTTTTTAAGTGTGGAACTATTCATTTACTTATGATCTCCTTCAAAGTTAATATAAATATTCTTACAACATTCAAATATCAACATTGAAAATTTACTACTATTTAATAATTGTAATCTCTATTAGAATTATTAAATCATTGATTAATTAATACTTTCAATCATATTAGAATACTTGATTAATCATTTTAAACTTCTAAGATATTCAATAATTTAACACTTGAGTTCAAAACATTTTGCATTCTAACTTTTCCTCTGACTTTGGATCAAAGAGATTCTATTGTATGTGACCCATTAGGTTTTCATGTATGTTAAATGAATTCATTTACAAGTTTCTACAAGCTTAATTAAATTAAAATTCTTTTTAATTCAAACACAATTTTCCTAAATTGTTCAAATAAATTTATAGATCATTATTGGGTTCTAACAAAACATCATGCATGACTACCCAGATGACATAAATAGATTTGTGAAAATCAAAACCTTTCATGACAAGGTGTTAATGTGTAATTCAATCCTTTTATCTCTTGATATCCAAAATGGACTTAGGGTAATAAGAAAGGTGCATGACTGATGACTATGTGTTATCTCACAATTAATTATACATAAAAATTCCCTTTATGTATGTATCAATACATAGGCCTGTGATTTTGATCAAAGTACAAGTATCCAACATCTTTTGAATATCTTGCCTTGCTACCATAGAGGATGAATTATTTCTTAATCAATCACTACCTTTATGTATTTCATAATGCATCCAACAATTATTCATACCTACTTGTTAAGAGCGCAAGTTTGGAATAATATCAAAGTACATAACTCCGTACACATGGTATAGTGTTAATCTCAAGTCTAATGATCACTTATATTGCCTTTCATATAAGAAGTCTATTAACACATGATAACATTTTATATGATTTCTCAAAACGAGTCAATCTAGTCATATGTTCCATAATATATACCTATATACTATATCTAGATATTAGCATATTTGTAATGTATGAGATCAATATATTCTTCTAGAAGAATGTGACATGACATGTACTAGTTTACTCATGAATGATTAATATCCTATTTTCTCAATCATTCAACAACCAAAGATATTTAAAAACATAATTACATGTGTAAATGATCCCATAATTATAATCTCAATTGTAATTAATGTGTACACAATTATATTTCAAGGACTTTATCTAATATAGTATACATATATTGAAACTAAATTGATAAAGAAGCCAAAACATATTTATTAAATATGCTAAGATATATAATTTCTATGTCATTATAACTGATTGTATCTAGAGCATCTGCACTAATAAGTTGGCATCACAAGATCCTCATTTGACGTCATAGCATCCTCCATCATCCCAAACTCCACCTAAAATTCATTGTAGGTGAATGCCTTATCTTTTATAATTAAATATAATAATTTTATTTACACATGTGTTAGCCATACTTCAATTTATCACATGGATGCATCAAGATCTATGAAGGAAATTTTCTTGAAAACTTCAAATTTTTATGACATTGAAGATTAAAAGGTGGTTATTCCATTTGATGATTTAGAGGTTCCAACAAGTGATAGTGCTTACATATAAGTTCTGTCCTTGCTTAAATGTTGGTAGAAGAATTAGGTCGTCTAATAGGGAGAGGGGAGGTATACCTTGATACACACATAAGTAAGGATAGAACTTACGCCAATGAGGAATCAAGAACAATGATTTGTTATGAAAATTCATACCTAATCTATTGTAAGTTCATATTTCAAGATCTTTTTTTCTTTCTCTTGGCATTTCTTAGCATCATATAGATTGACAAAACTCTTGGTATCTTTAGTGAAGACATAGGGTTGTATTTATTTATTGCCCAGTAATTTGATGTTCTACTCTTTGTTGTTTTTAACAAATATGGTGAGATAACCATAACATTAACCAAAAGAATAATAACAAGTTTCATTATGATGTTTTTGGATTATTGTCTCACTATTCATACTTTAGTGAAACAACATTTTTATCATTATAGTGGCCATTATAATTTGATTATTTAATAGCTTATCAGCAACGTGTTTTCATCTACAATTGACTTATTCAAACAAGCAGGATTTTCTAATTTTCTATAGAAAAACTCTAAGTCCCATTGAAGCTCACAATGGTTTTACTGGGGATTTGCATGAACTGAAGGTTTCATATTTATTCATTTGGTGATGATATAATACAAATTCGAATTAACTCTTCAACTCATCGCCATACCAAAACCATTTTGAAATTAATATAATTGCTTATCAATAGTGTGTTTTATTGCAACTAGCTAGGGACATGGTGTATATTGCATTTGTTAATCTATCTTGATCATGTCCCATAAAATTCTTAATATTTTTCCTTAAATATGGTAGGAACAAATTAAGCAAGCCATGAGCCAACTGTCCTTTATGCAATCCGAACCCACAATATACATGAATGATTCCTTTGCAGAGGTGTTTAGGAAAGAGAACTCAAGACAAGTAAGAGATATTGGGTTTGATCTATCCCTACTGTTAGTGTTTGGACTGCCAACTTAACAATTTAAAGGTACGGCACTAGAATCCATTAGCAGAGGTAGTTTGAATCAATCATAGATAGGTGAAAGGGTCCAGCATTTAGTTTCTAATTTACACTCAAAGCATCAAAGCGATGCATGATGGAAATAGAGTTGCAAAAAGAATGTGAGAAGAGAATGGCTATGGAGGGTCTGATAGCTATGGCATTCGAATAGTACTTTGGAAAAGTTCTGGAAGGAATTACCATAACACACCTTCAAATGGTAAATATGTGTTCTGTTTTGTAATTATTCTATGATAATTATATGACTTTTACAACCTTGCATTTTTTAGTTTTCTATCAATCTTAGTTGAAGACTAGATTTGCTTTTGCATTTTTGGTGTAACGAGTGTTGGGGCTAAATGAAAAAGAAAGATTGCGGATTTGCTTTTGAATTTTTGTGATAAATGATTAATTAGAAGTGAGAGATGGCAAAAATAAAATTCATAAAACACTGGTTAACAGCTAAGACAAAATCTTATACATTAAACACAATTCAGAATCTAAATGAGCCACAAGAGGTGGCAGATACTGCTGCTATAACTTCTATCTTGATATTTGACTACAATAGAGCATATCCCTCAAATTGATGAAAAATCATTAACTTTACCAGGATTGTATAATTTTATACAATAGACCTACTTACAATTTTATTTCATTCTTGTGTTTGTTTAAGATGTCAGGATAAGGTTTCAATTTTTATTTGAACTATGATTAAGAGTTGCAAAATTAATATTTATTATAGGCAATGTAGAGAATTCTATCCTCTGTTGAATAAATTATCATAAATAACTATTGGATAAATTGTTGTGTATTCGGTTGTTGATGTTAGAAGTGGACATGACTTATCTGATCAAGAGGAGAGGCCCAGTTTTTTAGATAGCAATGATCTCGCTCAACTTGGAAAGTGATTTAAATTAGAATTTGTATTTTGAGATTTAGCATAAACATAATACTTGATTTTTTTAATTATTGATAAGGATTGCTTTAGGATGTCAAATGATATTACATATTATACATGTTGGATTTCCTATATTTTTAATTAATATTACCTTTTCTTTTTATTGTTGATTTTTTTTAGAATTTTTTTTAATAATTGAAATTACTTTTGTTGAATTTGCCATTTAATTTATAATTAAATGTGTAGCAAATGGGGAAAATGCCTACAAATGCAGCTAGGCCCCTAAAAAAAATAAAAACAATGTTTCTAACGATGGTTTTACAGCATAACCACCGTTAATAAAATTTCAAAACTGAGCAAATGGTGTAGTTCACGATGATTGTAAGCACCATTAAATTTAATACTTAGCAGTGGTTTATTTGGTGGCAGTTTTGGAATCCCTACTAAATACAAATTATGAAGGCGTTGATTAATGTAAATGGTGGAGGTTGAAACCATCAGTAAATGAGAAATAGCGGCAATCAACCATCATTACTAAACTACTAGTAAAGGCTGCATTACCCATTGGAATGTTCTAGCAGTTCCTGAAAATCACCGCTAAATACATAACAATGCATGGAGCAATGGCATTTTAGCAAACCGCTAGTATGTGCTTTGGCAACGGTTATATCCACCGTTAAACACATCTAAAATTGTCATAAAACATCTATTTCCCTGTAATGTGTTATTGTGAGTCTTGTTTAAACAGTTTATGAAAAAAATTATATAATTTAATAATGGATAATGGGTGTTAATTCCAAATTTTACATAATTCAAAATTTTAATTTTCAAATTTTATAGTTAGTGGAGGTAAAATCCAACTACCTCATATTTAAAGAGGATGTTTTATATTTTTCTCCTATAATTTATTTTGAGAGTTCCCTGTAATTTGTTATTGTGAGTTTTGTTTAAAAAGTCTATGAAAAAATTATATAATTTAATAAAATGATTAATTAAGTAGATAATAGGTGTTAATTCTAAATTGTATGGTTAATGAGAATAAAATCCAACTAGCTCAAATTTAAAGGGTATATTTTATATTTTTTCCTATAATTTATTTTGAGAGGTTATGAATTTAAACATGGATGGATAAACTGTAAATGTGTGAAAATTATAAGTAATGATTATATGAAGCTAGAATTTTTTGTCCTACAAACATATGAAAGAAAGTGGAGGAAGAGTATGTAATTTTAGATTTACTCGGTTCCACAATACCGATGGGCCAAAATACAATCCCACTTTACGTTTACTTGTTTACCATTCCTAATAATAAATTATATATATCTAATAATTGATTTTGTAATTTTTTTAAAATGTTTAATTGTCAATGATTAATTATATACTAAAATTTCAATTAAATTAAAAGATAATCAAAGTTCCTTTTATTGTAATTACGATTATTAAAAAAATATTAAGACTCATATCAATCTTTTTTCTTTTACCTTTATTATTCTTATTCCAATAATAACAATAAAAACTATCGTTTTTCTCTTTTTTTTTATTATCTTTTTTAGTAGTTTAACACCAAAAACATTACAAGAATATATTAAATTTGCCATAGTTACAAAGCTGTGGGAAACGGTGGACAGAGAGAGGTCCTTGAGTTTCTATTTTTCATGAAAAATTCAAACATCTATAAATTGTGAGAAAGAAAAAAAAAAATCAGTCCCTGTTAAATGTCATATGAAAGAATGAAAGACACCATCTTATTAACTTGCTATTTTTCCTATGGGAAATACCATACTATAGCTATTTATATTAGTAGATCTAGACACTAGAACCTCCATTTCCCTCTTTCTCTTTTATTTTTTTCCCTCGTTGCTCTTTGGCATTTTGCTGCTACCATTTTGTCGTTGCCATTTGTGCCGTCATTGGAACTTTTCCCAACCATCTCTCGTGAGTTTTCTGCTCTCTACTGAACATAAGCAATTTTAAATCAATTAATTTTTTTTTTCTTCTAAAATTTGAGATATTATAATAGATTTTTCATATGTATTTAATGTTGATTGTTGAGAAATGGACATATACATTTAGTGTTTGTTTGTGTTATTTTTAATATTAAATCTATGTGTTGAAATATAGGTTAAATTTGACTTTTTGATTGAATATGTGTATATATGTGATAGTTAAATTGTTATTTGTTAGGCAATTTTTAATTTATGATGAGAGTCTTGTCGAATTTATCACTTTACCTTTTTTTCTTAAAAAAGGTCGTACAGCCCCTTTGAATTTGCAAAGGAGTGTTGAGCTTGGCGCGCAAAGGTGGGGTTTGACTATGAAATGCGGGCCATGCAGACACTTCTATAGCTCTCCTTAGTCGTCACCGTTCGTCCAATTCAATTACACAAACCTGAAACTTTTATACATTGAAGTTCACCTCCCGAATCATTGGCAAGCAAAAGGTGATTTTTTTTGTTTTTTTTGCAGCACTGGTACTCTCATGTCCACTTAAAAACAGGACACGGTTTTCCAGACTTCCATTTACGGTATAGGCAATGCATTTCCGAATTTTTACTTGTTAACTTGGTTAAATGAAATTGCAGCTCGTATATAAACTCCCATCGTGGATGTTCCAGTAGATGCCACCAATTTATTCTTAATTTGCTGAACCAATTTCTGAGATTTGCTGATCAATACGATTCACTGAAAATCAAAGAGTTTCTGAAATTTAAGCACTCGTCCCAATGTGGGTTTTCGAGTGGACTCCAGCAATTCATTCTCTATTGCTGAATCATTTTCTGTATTTTTGTCGATTAACATGTCCTAATGAAATTGAAATCATTATTGAAATTTGAACCACGGTGATGGGTGTTCTTGTACATGACAGCCAATTGATTTTCATTTTCTTTTTGTATGTGATAAAACTCCCTACAACCTTATAGTATGCTAATATCAGTAACTTACAATTTGTCTAAATTTGCAGATGTTACTGAAAGAAAAATTGCGAGGACGGTGAGTTGGAAACAAAAGGGGCAAAATGTAGTAAGGGATCCGTCAAGAAGACAGGCTTAGTGACTTGGATGGCTATTCTGCAGCCCATTTTGTCATGTGGATGACTTGGATGACTATTGTGTATTGTCTAAAAGATGGAGGCATGTTTGCAAAGGTCTCGCTACTCTCTTTTTTCATTCCATTGGCTTTCAGAAAATGTCTGATTATAGCAGATTTGTGTCAAGATTTCCATCTTGTGGCTATAGGTCCATTGCCTTGCATGGTCTTGTGTTTCAGCGTGGTCGGTGTTGAACCTCCACTTCTGGAAAGGCTTATAAATTATGCTATATATATCATACAATGTACAAGAAAACATTATACCTGCGATACATCACTGTGTTGCCACATTGCCTCTTTACCTGTCAGTCTTTAACTTCTCTTAAGAAAATGGTCGTCTTCAATATAAAGAAAGAGGAAAAAATACTTCCATACTCGCTGGAATTGCCAGCACTAACTTGTTTGCGTCTTTAGAATCTTTCATTTTCTGCAAGTGACAAGGATCCATCAGAGCCCCTTTCGAGATGTAAAAAGTTGAAGACTTCGATCATAGACTCTTGCGACTTACTGGATGCAGATACTCTTTGCTTATTAAATTCAACTAACCTACCTGACCATACATTTTTTATAACCTGCCTGATTGAACCTTACAAAGTTTTTCTATCAACTCTATTACTTTGAGGGTGCTCCCATTCATCAATGGTCTGGACACAATCTCTGTTTCAATAGAAGAAGTAAAGATTCATGCCCTTTTATGTTGACCCTAAGTTAACCATGAAAGGTTTACAAAATCCTAAGTACTCAAAGGTGTATGGAATAATCTTAAAATTAAACTCCTAATAGTAGAAACTTCTAAATTCATAAGAAATTGATTATGCACGGAGTCATAGTTCGGATGAATTCCAAGAAGAATAAAAATCATGCATAGTTAATGCAATTTGATTTCTGATTCTTTAGTATTAGTCATGACAATTAATTATTTGATATTAGATATGACTGCTTGAGCCTTGGTCAAATATGCAGACATATTATGATCAAATTGTTTGAGATTCGTTAAGTTGATGGTTGCACTATACATCTTTTAAATGTCGTTTGTATAGAGTTTTTTGGCTTATTTACAAAAAAGATAATATGTCTTATAGGAATGGAAATGGACAATTAATTCCAAAATAATGAATTGTTATAATAATACATATAATTGTACATCAGTTTTCTTTCAATTTTCTATCTCAGAGTCAAAAATATTTTCATTAGTTGTGGTTAAGAGATCGTTGACACCATTGGCCATAAACCATAGTTTGGCCAAGTCAACGCATGAAGAGTAATTATTGTTATTCAATTTTTTACTATATATAGTTGGTGTGCCAGAAAAGAAAAAGTAAAGTTATTGATAGGTTTGGAGTTTTGTTGGCTCTTTGAGGTATTACATTTGTTCGATCTTGTAGCTTTTTTTGTTTTTTTTTCTAGAAACAGGTTCTGTGAGGTGTGTAAAGGTGGAAAAAACAAATTCCAGCTAGTTTTATACTCCTTGTTTAGGTTTTCGGCTTCCTTTTTTTTTATTTTTTTGAAAATTCTAGGTTTAAGTTGGTGTTTATATGGAATCAATTTGATGGAGAGAAAAATGAATGATTTTAAATGATTTTAAGACTGATTCATGATGGTTGAGAGTCAAATAATCAAGTAATTATTTAGGATTTACGAGGAAGAGCATAATACAGTGGTTTGTGATTGTTGATTGATGATAAAGGGTTGAAAGAAACAAGAGCAAGAGAGAAAGAAATGACGTTGTTTTAGGTAGGTCAGAAAATAAAAGAATTAGAACCCTAAAAAGAAAAGACCCTAAAGTGAGGACTTTAATATCAACTTGAAATTAGAGATTTTGTGAATGACTTTTGAAAAAATCTCAATCAGAAAAATGATAATTATACTAAAAGATATAATTAACAAGTAAAACTCTAATACTTAGTCCAACAACGAGTAAATATAAATAATTACTAAAAAAATTAAAATAGAAAACTATTTATTTTATTTACATAATTCTACTATATCCTTGGAAATGCATGAAATTGCTTTGGTAACTAGAAAATGGCGAAAGTGAAGATGACCAGTGATGATTGGGTGGATATGACGCTGTATTGCACTACTTGTTTCAAAAGTCTCCCTTCAAATTTTACTGTCACATACTGTCAAAGGTAAGACACATTTTCAATTCCTTGGGTTAGATAGTCTTTCATGTTTGTTTGATTTATCTGTTCTTTTTATATCTTCCTTCTTCTATTACAACAAATTGGGCACCTGATTCAACAAAGTGTTCGATATTTGTTTTTTAATTTGGACATTAGATTAAGAAAGATAAATTGCAAATCCATTAACTATTATTATGATAAATCATTCAATGAGATAGGACATTTGTATTCTTGGCCTCTCTAATTAACCTCTATTTTTATTTAAGAAAAAGAATAAGAGCACTTCTGTAATTGCCATAAAATGTTAATAGAATAAAGATAATCCTACACCACTACATACACCAAATCCCACATCACTTTCTAATGACAAATGGCAAGTAACTTATGGTAATAATTTTTCTAAATAAGGTAAATAACTTTTTTAAAAGTAAGTAGTAAACGAGCAAAGTGGTGTGTGAATATCACTGCTCAATGTTAATATATCTCCTGAATAGTTTGCCTGGAATATATCTTTAACATACATTGCACAAGGCCACGGGTCATTTCCTTCCTCCTTTTGAAGCCTTTAAATTGACATGAAATGTTTAAAGAAGAAAATCACGAAAGAGGAAATTTCTTTGCATATAAAATGTAATTTGAGTTTATTAGACTTTTACTTTTGCAATTAATTAGTACAAAGCTGGTAATAATGAGGAAATATGATTCATGACCACTCTGCATGCATAGCACCATAGTTACAAATTGCACACTGCAACTTGCAGTCAGAATATTGTGGTTGCAATATCCTCCACAACCGAAATTTCTATAATTTTAACCTATAATAATAATAATATTTTTCTGTATTTATCCACAATTTTACTAACCATTATGTAATCGCAACCGCGATTTAGAATAACACTGTTACTAGATGAGTTCCACTATGCGGCCCTTATGTCATGAAATGCTGCTCCTTTGCATTGTTTAAAGTCTCCTTTTGAGAACCATGACAGTTTACTATTAAAGCTTTAGCCCATTTGATTTTTTGTTTTTTTCATTAAACAAGCCCGGGCGTCAGAGTGCCCACATCAGGTTGTCCTGACACTTGTAAAAGAGTTAATATTCAGTATGTTGCTGGTGCAATGTTTTACATAGATTTTATAATAAAAAAATAAAGTATTTTACTTAAAGAAATTACTAATAGCTTTATAATCATGAAATAACCACTTTTTTTTTTTTCCTTTTGTATTTGATTTTAAGTTGTGATTGAAATATGAATCAGCTTAGATTAGGATAGGAATGAGAACTACAGATATTAGTTTTAGATTAAAAGCAAACATTTTTTTTTAATATATTAAATGGTTGATTTTTTAAGTAACCAATGCTTTCTATGTTTTTGTTTTCTTTTTAATAAGCATCCATTGGACCAAGTATTTTTTGTGATTGTGGTGTGCACCAAAGGTATTTGTTACCCCTTTTCAAATCAGAAATGCTTTTCAAAGTTGCATTTGACCTATACATATTGAATTGTTAAGGTTGCTGACGAACATGTTGCGTGGTTTCCAAAAGCTAATAAAATGCTAATTTCCTTTTGGTGAGTACTAGTTTCTGAATATTACGTTGTTGACCTATACACCTGAAAAATGTGACTTTATTGATGATGACCGAGGTAAATTCTCATTGCAGAGTGGCTATCTGATTATCTATTTTGTTTGCTATGACAAACTGTTAGAAATGCCGAGTCTTAGGCTTCATGTATTTTGTTGGAAAATATCTTCCATGAAAAACTCTTTTCTGCTTGTATATAAATAAAGGACTTTTATACTACCTATATATTTTGGGATTAACAAAAATAATGCATGGCATCATAGTATTGAGAGAAAATAACTTCTTATCTAAAGTAATGTATGTTGTTTTCTATGACACTTTCCACATATAACATTGAGAAAATAAAAAATTTTCTATGACGTAAATATTTTGTAACTACAAACATAAGTAAATAAGATTATTTATATGGAAGACTTTTTTTTGACAAAACAAATGCAACCTTAATTTGCATAATGGTTAAATTGATTTACATATAGATGGCAAATTCTTTGCTTTTGACACAATCTAAAATAGTTTATAATCTATGATCGTTCGACTTATAGTCGATCAGTTAGAATTGGAGGAGTTGATATTCAATACAGACTGCCTTCTGTCGATCATTTACCCCATTTGGTCTAACAACCTTAGTTATAAGGTCAGTTGAGAATTTTGAAATGCCAATCACTCAACTAACGCATGATAAAAGATGTGATTAAGCATGCATGAATAATGTAATACTAACTACTGTTTAGCAAGATTCTCACTGATGTTACCAATGCACTGTAGACACATGGTAACGCCCCATTTGCTCAAAAACACATTAAATAACAGATTCAATATCTATAAATACTAACACGTATCCTTCTTCTAAAGCATCTTCTATACACTTATTGAAACTCTATCAAAATATTAACTTATCATCAAAGCGGGCTTGGTGGACTATGTAATTGACCGTGCTATATTTGTCTGTAGCTCGCCTCATACAATGATCAATCCGAGCAGTTGAAGAGTTTCTATTTTAACTCATTTTCTTGAATTGCTAGACCTAGCTCAGGATTTATATGTACCTTTGGGACTTTTAAAGGTTAGCACTCTGTTCCCTAATAATTTATGGTTTAATATCAAACTGAATAACATCTTATTTTTTTAGATTAATTAACTGACTGGTCTGAGCCTACAAAGACAAAGTTGGATGTGCCACTAAGAAAGTTGACAAGTACTTCAATGGAACTTTACTTCAAATTTTGATATTCTTTACAAAAGTTTTTCACTTCTTTGGACTTTTGTACTCTGTCAGATTGCTTTACAATCATTTTACTCAATGTTTACTTATGATTTATAAAGCTTGTGCAAAGGTCCGTGTTTTCTTGCAGCTCACGTTCCTTGTCCTTGTTATCAAAATCATGGCTTAAAACCGCAATATTTAAGGTCACCATAATTTTGCACCGCCAATAACCGCATTTACATGCAATTGTTACTACAATGCAACTATAATACTGTCGACAGCAATCACTGAATTGTGAATTATGATGAAAACATAAATCATCATGTAATGTGCGCCTAATAAATTCCTGGTCTACTGGATGTGAACTACGGGAGCTGGGCACAGATAAGACACCTTAGCAACGGTTTAAGAATTGTTGGAAGATATTTTAATGTTTAAGTCAGAGTGTAAGCAAAGAATTTAGGGTAAAAGTATCTTATGGTTTTAGAAACACCAAATGTCTTTAATCAAGGATAGAAAGGGTCTAAAAAGGTGAATTAGGCTATATGTTTGGCAGTTAATACGATCTGTTAAGATGAAAGATAGGTACTATTCTTTTAGCATGTCTAAGAGGAATGGTGACTGAGGATGTGGTCATACTGTATGGAATAATAAATGATTGTCGGGTGTGATTTGTGGTCAGGTTTGGACTAAAGTCTGTGCAAAAAAAGACAGATGGATTGGTATCATAATGTTGGTTTATGGACGATCTTCCAGGACATCTGGAGTGAAGACAAATGGACTAGTAAAGTTTTAGTATTATCAGTGTCAATTATGATGTTTGCAAATTTCCTTATTTTGCTATAAAAATATTAACAACGTTTGAACAAAGTCTTTTTCCTTCTTTTGAAGTTAGAAGTCTAAAAACCTCCACTTTGTCCATCCTTATTCATTCGTGTCTAAAACGTTCCTTTGAGTAAACAAACATTTGAGTTTTTGGTTTGCACTCTTCAAACCCCATCTCAATTTCTATCGAATTTGTTCATTTTCTTCTACTTTTCCCTTGGGCTTCTCACTTCAGTTTCCTCCTCGCAAATTTGCAATTGTAGGCTTTTAATTACAAAGAGCACCATTTATTTAATTTTCAAATAATGTTCATTGTGGTGATTTCAATTCTTTTGTGTTCAACATTCCGATTGGACTATTCTCCAATAAATAAAAAAAATTGAATTTAAATTAATAATTTTGTCTTTAAAATTATAAAAAGTTAATAAAATAATTTTTAAATTATAAAAATTGATATAATAATTCATGAATAATATTTTATTTTTTATCTTTTGTATATATAATTTTATCTTTAAATATTTCAATAAAGAGATAAAAATATATAAATAAAATATTATTTAAATATTATTATAATTATTTTTATAATTTAACGATTATTTTATCAATGTCTTACAATTTCAATGATGAAGTGTGTCTTGTGCATTATTTGAAATTGAGCATAAAATTTTTGCATTTTGCAACAAAATTGTAAGGATCCTGAAATTGTGCATAATAAAATTGCCAACGCCTTACCATCTACTTTCAAATCTTTAAACACATAACACATTCACAGCTCACAAGGCTGGAATTGGAATTACAGTTTTTGAAACTTTCGAGTAGGAACTCTAGTCTGCTTCATATGTACTTGTCAAGTAGGCACTCTACTTTTCCGTAGTATTGACTGTTTCCAGATTATGGGGAAAAGCGTCATTGCCAGTTAAAATAAAGATAAAGAATAGTGTTATTGTCTTCTTCCATGGCATGTTTTGTTATAGTTTTTGTATTTTTTTATATATTTCATAAATTTTTTTATGAAGTTAACTTTTTTAATAAAATAAAATTCTTTAAAGAATTTTGCGATGTTTTGACCAATGGAGTCACAAATTTTCGTACGAAAATTATATTTTTCATTAAAGTCATCAATTTTTTAAAAAATAAATTGCAGAGTACGCAGTAAGCACTTAACCTTCCTCATGCATTGTAGCGCCACTCCTTTACAAACTACAAGGAACCAAAATACAAGAAGCTCAAGTATTACAACTGACTCACTGGGTACACAATCATTTCTCTTGCAGAGTGAACTCCACTTGTTACTGGAAGATCCAGCTTGAGTATTACAACTGACTCTCACTGAATACACAATCATCTCCCTTGCAATTGACTCAATTAAAGAGTGCGCTCCATTTATTTCTGGAAGACCCACCTTCTCTAGTTGTGAACTAGTTGAGATTGAATTGCAACTCAATGGCCTCGGCCAAGAAGCATTTTACCTTTTGAGAAAAAGAATTTCATACTCGAGAAAGAAAATAAATACATGCAGTGGAACCTACGATCATATGGACCCCACGGTTCATCGTTGCTGCCCTCTCTATCTCTCAAGTAATATAACATTTCTGATCATCGTATCACATTCATGTGCCTTACAAGTGTGATCACTGAACAGGAATAAGGGTTTTGTTATCACATCAATGCACTATGAAGTTAAATAGACTGATCTTGATATACATATAGCCTATAAGCATCTATCCATATTACACAACCAAGAATGTGCAACTAGCAGACCATGAAAATAAAACTAGAAAACAGGCTTATATTGATGAAACTTATTTTACCTTTTGAACCTCACGTTAGGACATGCAACATAACCTTAAATGTTGCCTATCATCACTGTGCAGAACAGATTGTTACTGCCAAACATGCACCAGCCCTAGTACTGTCTCAAACATGTTTCTTGATACCATTCTGTACATCATCTTTACAAGATAAGTACTGCTGAGCTAACGAGGAAGGTGGTTATCATGAAAATGAGTAGAAGCTGCATTATGAAACTGCGGCGATGCAACGTTAGGGAACAAAGTAGGCACCATATTGTGAAACTGCATTGGTAAGACATTTTGTGGCCTCATATCAGTCAGTTCCTGTCAGAAGCATATACAGACATTAACATCATTGCAAACTCATGCCTTTAATAAGACCAACCTAGGTCTCTACTCAATTGCCTCATAATTCTAGTCAGGAATAGAGGTTTTTTATATTTGTCAAAAGACAAGGACATCGAAAGTGTATGGACATACAAAACACATGCGCACACACATAATCCACACGCCAAATGGGCCATTCTATAGAAGATATTGCAAATGCTATAATCTAGCAGAATTATTTATCTAATGGGTAAAAAATCTCAACCCAAAGCCTTAAACATACATTAATCAATTATATTTTATTACTGTTTATATGAGGCTTAAAAACCTAGCAGACTTAGCAAGAAGGTCAGAAAGATAGTCTTATGCCGCAGCCTAACATGCATACTCAACTTGCGTAGATAAGTGGACTGTCAACTATCAAATCATCTTCTACTATGACTTGATCCACCATCAAATGCAGGCCCAAGTGCTCAGGATCTCTATGATCACAAAAAATCAGCGTAACAAGATGCTAATAATATCTTGCTTGCCAACAATTTGATCAGTGAAAAAACTATGTTATGAATTTTAATAGAATATAACAATTGTTTCACCTAAACTACAATAGTCAAGACCATTAGTGATTGATCACAATGCAGCATGACATACCATTTGAGAAAAGCCATCTTGTCCACTCACTGCTTCTAGCTGAGGTACCTATTAGATAAATACAAAATACCATAAACAACTCTAAAAAGTATGCAAAGAGGTCATTGTCAATCATAATTCATAGAACTTACTAACCTTTCCTTTCTTTCCTTCACTATTTTCTGAAATTCCTGTGTTCCTGCCAACTACACCACTCCTCACAGCCCTATTACCCATGGTCACTTTTGGATCAACAAATTTATTAGATGTAATAGTAGATTGATGCTCTTCTTCAATGTTGCAAACAACATCAGTGGATAAGGCATCAGGTCTCACATCATTCTCAACAGAGTTGTTCAAATTTGCACATTGCTTTAAAGCTTCTTTTACAGCCCCTAAAGCAATATAGTAACTCTCTTGGGACAAAGATCCTTCTTCTCCTAATATTATGGCTCGTCTGCATAAATCATTGAAACGCCGGACCTTGGACTGCACCTCATTCAATCTTTCACTGATGGGATGCCTACTCATAGCAGTATTTGTCCACCGTTGCAATATATACTTGGGCGGGATGGTGAAAACACCAGACATTTGTAGAACAACAATAGCATGCCTACAAAGATAACCTTTATATTCAAATAAGTGGCATGAACAACATATATCTGAGTTTGATTTGTTCCATTCAACAATATAACTTTCGTTATCATCAAAATCTTTCACAGTATAAGTTGTAGTCACATCATCATTTTCCTTTTTAAGATGGCAAGCAGCGGCACCCAAAACCTCCACTTGAAACTTTTTAAAAATTTCATGCGTATAAACTAATAATATTTGCTTTTCAAAAGGGGAAGGAGACTTCAATTCAGGTGTTTCATGCCAAGCATCAAAATTTGCTTTGGCTTCCTCCTCATATCTATCTTCAAGAATCACTTTGTACTGTTCTATAAATTCTCTCAATGAAGTATCCCGTTGGACATAGTTGTCAAACAAAGAATTCAAACTTTCTGAGCGTGAACCAGTAGACAACCCAGCAAAAGAAATATTTCTCATAAAAGTTGGCACCCAATGCGTACGATCCTTGTACAGAGTTTGGACCCATTCAACATCTCTAAGATTAAATCTGTCAACCAACTTCCACCATCTCTTTTCAAATTGCTCCTCTGTCCATGACTTATATATACATTTGTTGAATTTTTCCATAAAAGTATCATGCCACGCACTTAAGAATTCAAGATGTCTTGGTACCTTATCCAAAACATGCCACAAACAGAAACAATGACGTGTGCCAGGAAGAATCGCAGCAACAGCTCCTTTGATGTCCTCATTTTGGTCAGTGAGAATCACTTGTGGAGCTCTTTCCCCCATTGCAGTTAACCAAGTTTGCAGTAACCAAGCAAAAGTGTAAACCGTCTCATCAGCTACCAATGCACAACCAAGCAATGTCAGTTGAATATGATGATTTACTCCAATGAAAAGTACCAACGGTATTTTATAATTGCTTGTGATATATGTTGTGTCTAAAGAAACAATGTCACCAAAGTAAGCATAATCTTCCATCCCTTTGGCATCAACCCAGAACACATTTCTTAGTCGATGTTCTTCATTCAAATCAACTGCATAGAAGAACTTTGGATTCTCTTCCTGCATTTGCATGAAGAATTCAAGAAGCGATTGGGCATGCCCTGCTTCCAAAACCAAACTTCGGCCCTTAACATGCTGATTTCTCATAAAGTTCTCTAAACAATCAACATTTTGATAGGCACTAAATAGTTTATTTACAGCAGTTAAATTCTTACGCCTTCTCATACGGGTGTCATTACTTAGAGGATCAGTACTCCTGTGACTTCGGAAAAAATGAGCCTGAGCAGGTAAAAGCTCATGATTATGCTCTTTCACAAAACTATAGATATACCACTTACCATCTTGTCTTCTCTTCACATGCATGCTTGCTTTACAACCGATTTTTGGAGAAGGGCGGGGATTAATTGCATCATCAGACTGCTGCTTATTACCATATCTTATACATGAAAATTTGGCATCAATAAATTCCTTTGATGCCCTAGACCGACGACTACTCAACTTGGCAGTGCCAAAACCCACGGACTTGGCATATTCTTTGTAAAATGCATAAGCAGCATCATGAGATTCAAATTCCATATCATCACGTGGCTCCAAAATTGTACCACCCAGGAGAGCAGAAGAATCCATAGCTACTGCAGTAAAATTTCAAATCCACTTCACTTGTAGAAATATTGTTTCAGGTGTTCATAAAGACCCCACAAGAACATAAAGTTTTGTTTCCATAATCCCATAAGCAGAGTACCTAAATTAAAGGACAAAACTTCAGCAAGATATACATCTTATAGCAGGAATCAAATTTCAACCTATCTGATATAAATATGCAATTATTTGCAATTAAACCAACAGCTCAAGTTTCCAAAAAAAAATTCAAGAAAAGTATCAATCTTGTCAAGTGCTACTTATTTCCAAAAACTTAAACTGTTAGGAAAAGGTCCAAGAATGGTTTTATCACTTAACATACTACCCCATAAGGAAGTCCTTTGGACTTTTGGATGAACCAAATACAAATATACCAACAAGTATCATAATGACCATAATATTTTTTTGGAATGGGTGTGTCAAGGATTTGAACACTTGATCATTTGGTCAAAGAAGTTCCAACACCATGTCAAGTTCCAGTTGTTGAATGGTTTTATCACATAACAGATATAAAGAAAAACCAAATATGCCCATAGTCCAATTTAACTACGTTCAGAGTATACAGTTGTGCAACCTGACTCTATGACAAACAAGACTCCAACAAACAACCAGAATACAGTACTATATAAGAATTTTGAAGGCCAAAATTACCATGCCACAACATAATCGTGATAATCAAGCAAGGATTCTAGACTGCCATACATAAAAGGAACAGTATGCAACTATACCCTAGAAACTTATGCACCTATACCCTAGAAACTAAGGCTTCCGCGAATGCCACATAAGCCCACTTTTTATAAGGAGTGTCATATCTTATCTAATCCTTAGGCTAAGAACAAAGTACAAAGTATTACCATTTGCACATTAATGGCTTTGCACATATGCGTTCCATTGCCTACATACCAACTCTACAATCCATTCACAACTCATTTGCTCATTAATGGCCGTGAATTCTACTTTACTAGCACAAATCAACGAACTAAAAGTCATGTTTCCGCCAAAACGCACAAAAATTTTCAGCTTTTATGGATATTCCAAAATTTCTGCTATCACAGAAGAAAATCGGAATGTATCCATCAATAAATTACCGTATCCATAGCGACTATATACGAATTTTGTTCTTTTGTTCAGATATCATCTGAAAGTGGAATAATTTCCGTAGAAAAGGTGGGAGAACTAAACCCAGATCAAAAGAGAAAACAAAGTCAGATCAAGAGCAAGAAAAGATGGCAATTAAACCCAACTATAAATATTCAAACAATATCAATTCAAATCGAAAGAGAAGACACAAAGGAGGAAAAGAGAAACATAACGCAATGGGGGAACACAGAAACATGAGATTCAAGAAGTTGAGGATGGTGAGAGATGGCAAAAACCTTTTTTCGTCTCAGTAGCTGCTTTGCAATTTCATGGGGCTGTGCGTTTTCAGTCCGAGCTCCTATAACCAAAGTCGGAGTTAAAACCGTGGTCCCCTTATAATTGCGCTGCCATTTTTATTAAATTTGTTATTCTCCTTTAAAATTTATAAATTATTATTCACCAGGCAATAAACTAGTAATTTAAAGAACCTGATGCTACGGTGAAATTGAAAAACCTCTTGTTACATTTCAACGCGGTGTATTGGCCCGACGATAAGATGAATGAAATAGTCAACACTATAGAATTAAATATTTTTTTTATTGAATTTTGATAAATAAGATATTTTATTATGATAATATAAATGTTAAAATTAATAAGATGATTTTTTGAATTTCCTAATAAAATTGAAATTAATAAAAAGATTTTCTACATTATAATAAAATTAAAAAATTTTCCATACAAACTATTCCTTTTAATTTAAAAATTTATCCTCACCTTTCCCCTAAATATGAAATGTACACTTAAGTTTATATTAAAACTGTTCATCATCGTTGAACTTAATAGTATTATTTGACTAATTACTCTGAAAAGTATAGTTTCTTGTTTGATTTTAAACTTTTCCTTGAGGCTTAAAGCCTTTCCCAGTGAAAGATACTTAAAATTCTTCAAAGTAGCAATAATTGTGGCATTATCTAATGCATTTGAGAATAAAACTTTTCATTGTAATAATAATTTTGTCATTATCTAATTTTATTAGAAAAATAAAAAAATTATTTTTAACATAAAATAATTTTATTCTACAAAGAAAAATAACTCAAATCTTGAAAATAAACTTTCAAAAGTGACGTTCATATCCAAGAAATCAACCAAAAATAGTAAGAATCATAATCCCGAAAAAATAATTTCCACCCACACCTAATAAATAGAAAAATTTTAGACAACAAATACGCTAAAACTATATGAGCCAATCTCAGAAATTTATGTATTAAATCAAAAAAATTTATCTCAACCGTGATAAATAAAATAAAAAAATGAGAGAAAAATAGAGAACAGTAAATTAGAGGACTGTAATCTTATCTTCAACAACAATAATTGATTTGCTTTGTTGATTTTTATTATATGTATTGGATACATGTTAGTAAAGTGATAAAGGGATGATCCCATAACTCAAGAGCATTTGACCATTAGTCCATTCCTTGGCAAACAAGTTAGTGAAAGACTTGTATGTTCCATAAAACCAATAAATAAATAAAAATTGTTCATTTAGATTATATATATTAGATACATATTGGTAAAAAGAAACTTTAAATAATAGATTCATATATAATAATTATTAAATAAATTCATGTATTGACTAAATGATTACTTAATTAAATAATCATGAATGTATCTAATATTGAGATTATGAATATATTATATTAAGAGACTTTATAAGTCTCTCTAACTAATAGATTTATGTATGGATTAGATGATTACTTAATTAAATAGTCATGAATCTATTTAATATTAAGGCTTTGAATCTATCATATTCAGTGATTTTACAAGTCTCTCTCTTTTTCTCTAAAAAGATGAGATTATGAGAGAATTATAACATAAGTTTTTTTATTCCTTCTTTATCTTCAAAAACAATATTGAAAAGGATTCAAGATAAAGGAAGTGATGTGATATTCACAAGAGATGTCCATAAATCTTCTTTTCTTTGGAATAGTTGTGGCATTCAAAGATCAACTCCACCTCCTTTTACCACTCTAAATAAGCTTTTGATCATTTTTCCCATGGTATAAAGGAATTTGCATATCTATGTTATAAAGGTTAAAATCAAATCTTTCTCTTCTTGGCCTCTCATTTCTTCTTCCCACATTTCTCATATCCACTATCCTTTCGTTCCTTTTGATTTTATAGAATGAAGTAGATTGTTCTTTCTCATCATCCTTATCTCTCTGATCATCCTCATTACTCCCATACTGATAAGTTTGTCTTCTATCTCTTCTCTCATGGGGATTTCTTCTATTTTCAACTTATGTGAGTCTCTCATGAACATTATCAAGTTTCATATTCACTTTTTCAAATTATTGTTGCATGGCTCTCAAGGTGAACATGATCTTATTGTTTTAAGAACTGTACCATCTGCCATCTTTAAATAAGTAACAACCTACAACAAAAAATGTTTGAAAAAAAATAGGGTCCTTACTAACACTTTCTTCACTTATGTTTGAGACACTCCATTAGTGTTTACTCTCAAGATTTTGGCTTTCACCCTTTAATGAGCTCACACACAAAACCCTCTGATACCAAATTGATATAATCTCCACAAGAGATGTCCATGCACGTTCCCAAATTCAGCCACACAAAAAAAAAAAAAAGAAAGATATTCATGCCATATTCCTGAATAGAGAAGAAGGGGAGTGATAATGATGAATTTGACCCCACAAAGAAAAATCCCTTTAATAAATCTCAAGTTCGTTCAAGAACCCTAAGAGAGAAAGCTCTCGTAAGAAAATGATTCCTCAATTCTAAAAAATGTCTAATCTCTATTCCTAAGGAAACAAACTGTCCTAAATAGCTATCACTAAATTAAAAATGGGCTAGACTCATAAGCCAAACAAACCCACCAATTTAGCCAAAAACATAAGCCTAATCTATTACAAAAAGTTTAAAAATGAACAATAAATTAGACAAGTCAGCCCCTCCAAGTAAGCATCCAAAAAGGACCCCAAATAGACATACAAAAAGCATTTTGGTTAGCCTCCAAAACAACCCACAAGACTCCATGTTGTTGCCATGTTGGATGCTCTATGTTGCTTAAATGATTCCATTTGATGATAGGGCTTCAATGCATATGACTCTTGACTTTCCCAAGCCATGCTCCTTATGCATGCTCCACATGTTTTGGCATAAACTTTGGATAGCCTTCCTAATCCTCTTAGCCTTAACCCTTGTGATAGGTTTATCTCAAAGGTTGCAAAGGCTCTTGGTGATCTCTTGAATGGTCCCTTAAGTTTCCATCAAGTGGTGTGCATGTGAGTTTTGAAGACCTTATATTTGTGAAGTTTAGTGTGATAAAATCTAAAGGACATTTGTGCTAAGTTTGTGACTAGTGCAAGTATAATACAACAAAAACTTATGCAATTTTTCCAAGTGAAGTTTTCTCTAATTCTCTTAAGGTATATCTAAATTTTTTGTTTAACTAACACAATATGAGTGAACGATCTTTAGAGAATTATGAAATATCTACTCTATAAATATATTTTGTATATCATAAAAGGTAATCTTACATTGGACATAAATATGACAAAAGACCAAGTATAAAAGAATATAAATTATGTATAAATTATGTTCATCAAATTCTGCCACACTTAGCTCTTACAAATCCTTGGCAAAACCCCAAAACAAAACTACACTAGACTTAAAATAAAGACTCAAACTCCAAAATTTTTCAACAGAAATGAGATTGTGAAACCAAAAGCAAGGAAACAACCCAAAATTTTAGGGGGCAAAGCATCTTGTGAAGCACATTCTTGACAATTCAAAACTCAAATCTAACTAACAAAGCAATTCCATTCAAAAGGTAAGTAGTTGACATCGATAGACCTCCTAAGGTAAGCTCTCCATACAACTCTCTTTGTTTTTAAAATGGGAAAGTGTTTAGCTTAATTTCATTTCGTGAAAATGCACTACCATAAGCTTGCTTACCATAAATCTTCACTGCTCAAATCACATGCTTAATATAAATCAAAATGACTTTACAAAGGTTATACTTTTGGCCAAGGGAAAAAAGGAGGAAAGGAATAATATAGATATAGAAATGCAAAACCAAAGAGACATTTCTTTTTCATTTCTTTTTTTTCCTCTTTCCTTTTCTGCACTTTTTCACTTTTTTTTTTATCACTTTCCTTTTTCATTTTCTTACAAAATCATTTTTTTTCTAGACTTGCATTGAGCTTTTTTTTTTCTTTTTTTCTTCTGTTCTTTTCTTGACTAATGAAATGAATTACAATTGCCTTTTCACCACACAATTAGCACACCCCCATACTTGTTTAAGAACCCATCCCACTAATGAATTAAATACTTTATTAATCCCTAGGATTAGGAAATGGTGAAGACATTCAAAGCTTGGCTTTCTAATGGGCTACATAACAAGAAAAAGATCAATTAGACTTAAAGAGGATCAACAATGGTACTGTTAACCCTAGCTATATCATTACTACTAGTTTTGAATGTTGAAAAACAATTGAAAAAGCAATAAAAAGTTTTCTTGAGCGAACTATATATTTTAGTATGTTATACTCACTTTTCAGGAATCCTTAATTCAAGAACGATGAAGAACAATGGAAAAGTTCAAGATCAAATTTATATTTTAATAGGATTCTATGTATAAACTGAAACAGTGTTGATTCAGTTGTTTTCTTAAAGAAGAAGTATAAAAACGTGAAG
>JANHAO010001790.1:0-31290 GCA_026873985.1 Saraca asoca | reverse complement strand
TTGACAAGAAAGTTGGGTTGGATTGGTTTGGTTTTTGATTGTGAAAGTTTGGATTTTGATTGGAAGAATTAAGAGGCAAAATGGCCAAGAGAGAAAGGAAAGAGAATGACTTCTATGCTGTTCTGGGTTTGAATAAGGAGTGCACAAATTCAAAGCTTACAAATGCCCATAAGAAACTTGTATCGGTTAGAATTGGAAACCAATCTTCTTTCTCTAAAATTCTCATTCATTTGTGAAGTTCTTAATTTTGGTTTTTGTTAAAATCCAAAACCCAACATCAAAATCATGTCTTTTTTCTTCTATGAATCGACCCGATTGAGAAAGGAATAGACTTTCTCTCTGTTTTTGGAATGGTAAATTGAAAGATTCAACTGATGTTGAAACAGTCACATATGATGAAAAAATTGTGTGAATTTCGGTGGAATGGATTTAGTACGAAAAGAAATTTTTGTATGATTATGATGATTCAGACAAAAACAAAACTCCAGACCCAGATCCATAAGCCCCTTTAGCTCCTTAAATTCAAGCTCTTCTAAGCTTTTACTGGTTTTTCTCTTTTTGGATCTATTTCTGTGATTATGAAGGCTCAATTTTTTTCTTTGCGGGAATTTCTTAAACCCATTTCAATTGGGAAAATCAGATAGATTAGAGAGAGATGGGAAGAAATTGAATTAGAAGTTGCTAAGGTTGAAGTCGGGATTTAAATCAAAGAAAGAAGAAGAGCGGAACATTAAAAAGTAAAAATTGGTTGGAAAAATGTTTAAGTCAATACAATGTAATTTATTTATTTATTTTTTTTACAATAATATAAATGATAAGTCATTTAATATATACATAACATTCTGATTTAAATTAAGAAAATAATCACAAATGCATTGATAAAGGTGTCAACTCTATTTGTTTAATATTATATATGTGATTGTTGATAGAAAACAATTTTTGTCATTTTAAAATAAAAATTATTTTCTCTTATTATTATGTATTATTATTCTTATAATTATAATTTTAACAATTACAAGATATATACGAACTATAAAAGTTTATTTATTTATATACAAATAAATAAAAAATCTTTCTTAATAAAAGATGTTTTCCCATAAAATGAATAAAAAAATCGCAACTCATGCAAAATCGTCGAGTATAAAAAAAAGAAAAATTGGTTGGGAGATTCATATTCAAAGTAGTAGATTAGACATATTTCACTCGTGGTTTTTTCTGTTTACTAATATGCCAGTAAATACCTTGCATTTCAGATTACATATGCAAATAATGCTCACGAGACAACAACGATTGGCCACATCAACTTATGCTTCTTCTTACTTTTATGTGCTTCCGATCAATAATGCTTTATCCACTTTCTAATAACCAATTTCTACTTGCATTCACTAGTTTCCTCGGCTATTTTCTCCACTTCAGTTTATACACTCCAATTAACACATTTATTTGAGACAAATTTTTAAAAAGAAAATATAAACCCCAAGAATACATAAAGTGAAAAAGAAAAAAAAGAAGAAGAGACGATTTGACAAAAAATCTATAAAAGAAAACACACAAAGCTAACCTCAAGAACTCAACCCTCCAATTGCATTGTCAAAATAAGATCTTTGCCTCAAAATCCCTTTTTTTTTTTCATAGTTCTTTTATTTATATTTGGTCATCTACCATTACAAAATTGAAAGAGTTTAGAAGAATGACCTTAATCAATGTTGCCAAGTGGGTTTTGGAAACTTATTGTAAGATATTATCAATGTTTCGGAAGCTTACTTCCATGATTTAGAAATATTCTTACGTGACTTTCAGGAAACTACTATACTAGACTAATGATGCTACTTATTTTGCTAAATTTGGGTAATAACTAATTTTCAGATATTTCTTTAGGGAATGAATAATATTTCACTTTTGGATTGTGTAGGACAAGACAACCCACACTCAAAAGGGGGTGAATTAGGTATTTTAAAAATTTATAGAATTTTTGGTATTTTCTTTGAAATTTTCTTGATTTTGAAAAGTACTGGGAAGGTTTTAATTTAAACAAACTCAACATAATTTGATAAAGATGTTTGCACATAAGAAATAACAAATTAAAATATTTGTACAAAGTAACTCATTTAACTATATATAAGCAAGGCTTTAATGAGCACATTCAAAGATTAAAATCACTTCTTTCAAGTATACTAACTTCTAGGCAAAAAAATAAATAATAAAGTACAAAATGCTCAACAAATTTTAACAATAAAAAAATAGAGTATTCCACAACCTCATTCATTAACAAGAGCAAAAATAGATAATACAAAATAAATTACTAAAAAATAAAGAGAGTAGGAATAGAGAAATTCAAACACAAGATTTATAATGGTTTCTCCTTGAAAAATAATCTTCAAGGTATACATTTACTTCTAAGCTCTCAACCAAGCTTGTATCTATTATAATATCAGACTCTACAAGTTTAAATAGGCATAAGAAGAAATCTTTATAATGATTGCTCAACCACAATCAAAATTCCCTTGAAGAAGCTCAACCACTCACTTAAAAAGAGAAAACAAAGAGTTTAACTACTCTTTTAACCTTAGGTAAGGCTACTCCTGGAAAACCCAGTAGTATATGAAAGATATGATAGAAAATTTAAAGAAATCAGCAGTTCGGATTTACAAATTAAAATTCAATAGATATGAAATCAATCAAATCTAGTTCATATAAAAGAATTTAGATAAAGAGTTGAAGCACAAACGAAAAGAGAATGTTTGTCTCTTAAGAATTAGGATTTTGCTATTGAGAAAAAGTGTAAAATAAGTATTTATAGCAAGAGAGTATGACACTTAGTAAAAATGACTGTTATTACAAAAATTACCCCTATAACATGTGATCGTGGATTTAAAAATTGAAGTTCGAGTATAATCAAGATCAGAATCGCAAGATTCAATTTTTGAATGCCTCGATTTGAATCACTAAAATGCAACTCAAAATTCGATTTTGCTCGCTATAAATTGCAAACCTTCTATAAGTGTAAGAATACATGTGATTAAAATCACGAAAATGGAGTTTTAAAGAATCGACTTGAATTGTAAGAAACATGAACAAAAATCAATTCAAATCACAAGTTGTTGCAAACTTTTAACCTGTCCTGAGTTGTTTGCGATCAACATCGTAAAAGGAAGGGTAAAAGTTTGATTTGGATCATAAGGCATGAATGTTTGCCTTGTTTTTGTGAGCATGATTACGAAAATAGTTAAAAAAATCTTGAGTTTAATCATAAGGCTTGGAGAATGAAAACTAAACTTTTGTAAATACATTTTAAACTAATTTTAACCATTTTAAATTTCATAAACCAATCCAAAGACATGATTCCAATTTAAATGAATATGTTAAAACATTTAAGAACAAGTCGAAATGTTTTTGGTGAAAATATTTTAAAAGTTTTTTTTGAGCAAAATATTGAGGCAAACATTTTAAAAGTAATTTAAAGAAATTAGCTAAATTCCAATGATACAATACTTATATAGAATTATTCTAAAAAAGGCTTAATCTAAGTCTTCAACTAGAAGTACAAGGCCCTCCATAAAAATTCACTGAAAACAAATCAGTTCAGCTTAACTAAAATCATTTATTGTCATCAAAATACCAATTTACTCAATTGAGAAAAATAAGGGTTAAGGATAACAATCTCCCTTTTTTTTTTTTTTTCTGATGACAAACAATTTTAGGGGTAGAAAGGGATCAATCATACATTCAGAGCCTATAACATATTTCAACAAGAAAAATCAAGGCTCCCCTACAAGATAACAACCACCTATAGGTATACAACACTCAAATCCCTAAAAACACAATACTCCTCCTTTTAGCATATTAGAAAGAACAGAGAAAGAGATAAATCCAACAACCAGAAACATAAATATCATAGAAAATGATTAAAATTAGATTAATATCTAGAACAAATATCCAACAAAGTTATAATGTAGTAGTAGCTAAAAATAATAATAACTAGGGAACGAGGCTAAGGGAACAATATTATAATAAAACAAGGCAAAAACTTGAAGTGTCCAAAGTAATCGCATCTTGAATTTCATTGAGTTATCCCTTTATGGTGTTCAATTAACTATGAAGGTCTTTAATCTCTACATTCATATTCACTTCAATGGAGTCCAATCTTCCAATTATTTGTTAGTGTGACTATTCTATTGACCCTTAAAATTATGATTGTTGAAGCTAAAGCTGCCTTAGGAAAGTCAAAGTCTCATTTTGGAAATCCTCTGAACCACTAGAACCAGAACCTGAAGTACCACCAGATCTCCCATATACCAACCTATCTTGCCTTACCCACTTCCTATTCATAAATCTAAGTTACATCTGATGTAGGGTCTTTTCATTCATTGAAGTAGAGCTATCCATATTTTCAACCTCATTTTCCAAAGACATAGGAACACAAAAATGTGAAAAGACTTTATTGAGTATCATCCCACAGGATATAAAGCTTTGATTCAATTTCATAAAGAAAGTGCCTATATAAAAAAAGATAAAGTATGAGATATTGATTTCCAAGCCTTTCTTCATTGCCCACATCAGAAAGATTTCATCTTCAATTATGTTGGTAGAGTTGGTGTGGCAAGGTAAAATTATCTTCACTATTATATAGTGAAGGAGACAATCCTCTATAGATAATCCGATGATCATGAGTTTACTGGTGGTAATAATTGGAGCGGAGTCAGAAAAAAGCATTGATAGCTTCTTCTTTTGAGTATTCTTCTACATGTTTGCTTGTAATAAAACTAGACCATTCTTGCATTCCAAACAAATTGCATATTGTCTCTACATGCAAATTTATAGCCTTTCTCATCACAGATGTAGATAGTTTTCCATTTGCTACACCTAAGTTAGCATTAAACATTCAAACTAGCCTATGGTAACAAGGAGCACTATGACATACAAAATTGAATAGCTTATACTTCTCTAGCAAATCATGTAATTCTACGTAACACTCATTAAGAAATTTTTTGTCTTAGCATTTAATTGGAGATAAAAATTTTTCTTTGTATTTAGCATACCTTTCAAAAAACTCTGCATTGGGAAAGAATTTATGCTCCTCATGCCCTCTTATACCAATGATCTTTTTTTTCTTTTTCGAACTAGGGGCAAAATGGTTATCATGATGATTCATGAAAAGAAAAAAAAAGTGATTTGGGAAAATTTGAGGTTTTTGGGATTTTGAGAAATTGAAGGTTCTAATCGATTAGATTTGAGGGAAAAAGGTAGGAGAGTGTTTTGGAGAAGTGAAATTTAAGTTTAATCAATGAAATTTGATGAAAATTTATAGAGAAAGTAGTAGGGTTTGAGAGAGAGTGGCTAAGGTTTGATAGAAAGATAGCAAACTGGTGTGAAAAAAATGTTTAAGCTTTATATACTCTGCTCGTGATCAAAATCACAAGCCCAGAAATGCATAAACATTTCGAATCACGAGCATGATCACAAATACATGACTGAACAATTTCATCACCAATTTGACTTGTGAATAGAATCATGAAACTAGAGTTAGCTAAACAATTTGAATCACGATTAGAATCACACATCCAGTAGAGCAACTCGAAAGTATGCAAAATTTGACAATTCAAAAAAAAAAGAACTAGAAGGCCTAATTTGGATTAAAAGACACCAGAACTCACCAAAACTCTAAATTTTCAATACTTCCCCAAAAACACAACATGAAAGATCTTTTTAACTATATAGTTGATTAAACAATATGAAGAGTCAACAGAGAAAAACAAGGAACCTGCAAAAAAGATTTGAGGGAATTTTTGATGCCTAAAATAGTATTGATTTCAATAAATTAACAAAAGAAATTAAATCAAAATAGAAAATTCAATAGATGTTACTTAGAAACCAAAACAAATGAAGTGAATCAAATCAAATAAGCTCATTTTCTAGAGTATTCAACATGCCTAATTCTCTTGTAATAAAAGCAAATCAATTTTTATTAAGAGGTTTTGTAAATGTGTCTGTAAGTTGAAAATCAATTTGAACAAATCAGTTTGTAAAAATTCAAATTTTTGTGATTTATAATATTTAAAAGAATTTTAGGAGAAATATAGAAGGGAATTTTTTTTAAAACTAATTTTGAAAAGATCAAGCAACAATTTTATTTAATAAGTATATAAGCACATCTCTTTTATAAAATTTCTTTTAAAAAAATTGCATACATTCCAAGCAGCTAGACAACAATGCTCAAGTAAATATCATGACAAGATATTCAATAAAGATAAAAAGATATTAAAATTATCAAGCTTTCCCTATGTGCAATTATAAGAGTCATAAAACAACAATTAAGCACATTGTCATCACAACCAAGCATATATTTTTCATGATTTTTTTTTTAAAAAACTAAGAACAACTTAGACAAAGAGTATCAAGCAATCCACTACATGTAAATGATTCATAAGAAGAAATAAGGATAGGGATACTTATTAATGGAAGCAATATATGGAACTTCTTGGCTATAGTCATCTTCCTTTTTAATTCTCATTATTTGTGAGGCAAAAAACATATTAATCTTGATCAGAAAGGAGCTTTCCTTGATGTGCTTATCTTTGGAAGAGGATTGGAAGCTAATGATTGATCATTTTGAGAAATCTTTAAATTAAGACTTGATTTTCCAATGCCTTTAATTTTCCACAATCTTGAAGTTACACTTGTGAAACCTTTCACATATCACAAATATTCTAGCAAACTTTTGAGTACAAAACTCAAGATTAGAGATTAGGATATATAAAGCAAATTATTAAGATTCTTCAAGGAAAGGGTTAGCTTTAAGCATCATTTAAGTACTTCTTTGAACAAATTCAAGGTTGATGAAAAGCATGTACTAAGTATTATAGCATCAACCAAGCAACTTTGAAACTAGGAGATAAAAGAAATGCCTATCAAAATTATTTTGAAAGTAACAAGAATTAATTTTTTATTTTAAAAAATGATAAAGATAAAGATTTTTGATTTTAGAAAACATGAAATGATCAAAATTTATATAAAACATTTTGAAGAACTAAGAGCATAAGAGCAAAAAGTGTATTCAACTATCAAGAAAATAAATATTCATCAATAATAGATAATTGTAAAGAAATATGCTCCTTTTAATATATATAATCACTAAAAAAATATGGAGCTATTATCTTCCAAAATTCAATCATAGGCATATAAATACTTTTAAGAAGCATTGATGATATATTTGCCTTGATAGAAGGAATTACCTTTCTTTAACTCAAAGAGGATATATCATTTTAAAGATAAAACTAATCATAGTAATGATATATTTAAGCTTTGACTATCCAAACTCAAGAAGGATATAAAGCATATTGAGCATAGAAAGAGGATAGAGTATACCAAACATTTGAATTAATATTTCTCTTTATCGAAGTTAACTCCTTTAAGAGTTGAATTGAACTATCCACAAGTTAAACTTGTCTTTCATTTTCTTGTTGTGAGAGAGGAAGTACTACCTTTCTTTTCTACAAAACAACTCTACATAATTTCTTTAGTACCTAACCAAGACTTGGGTCTATGATGGTTAAATAAATATCAATATAAAGTACTTATGAGAAACATTGATTAATATAAGAAAGAGAGGACAAAGATCATAATATTGTAAATCAATTTTCAAAGCATTTGCATATATCTATATATGAACAATAAACAATGAGGTTAAAGGCAACATATGCCAAGCATTGCAAACCCTTATATTAAGCTATAACATCAAAGAACTAAGGGTAAAAGAAGACAGTAAATCATGTATTCAAAATATCATCTCAAATGCATAAATATTTTTGATTAAGATAAAGCACAATCTTCATGCAATACTCATACTTTGGAACAATTTCATATCTTTTTTAGTGATTTGAGAAATTGATACCTTATCATTTGCAATGAAAGGATAACTCTTTCTTACCCATTGATTCTCCTTTAATAGTTTAAGTTTTGACACTTTAAAAATGTGTGTTTGAGAAGCTTTGGTTGTGCCAAATTTTCTTTTTCTATATTTTTCTTTTGGGAAATCTCTTATTGAAGATTTGTTCTTTTTTTTAATCAAATTGTCCACATTTGCAAGTATTTTTCTACATAATTAAAGTACTAAGAGGACTTTTTGGTATGCTCTTCATTTTGGGTCATTCAATATTAGTACTGAAACATTTGGAAATCTTAGGAACGTAAATTTCTTTCTTTCTCACACAAGAGTTTCTTCTAATAGGGTGTAAATGAGAAATATAACCTTAATGACCACAATAATTGCAAATAATAGAATTTCTATTAGAATTTGATTTTTTTACAATAAACACATTTAGAAAACTTTGGCATTTTATAGAAATTGCACTTTGATTCAAGCATGCCAAAAGGTTTTTTAGACTTTCCAAGAATGAAATCTATATCTTCTCTCAAAGACTTGAAAAGTATACAAGTTGAGTGTTTAACATCCTGTTGGGATAAATCACTCTCAATTTGGAAATTAAAAGAAGTTGAACAATTAAATGTCATAGATATTTTATCATTATGCAATTATTTGAGACTATGTAAGTCATCATAACTAGGACTAGTATTAGTATTAAAATCATATACCTTTAAGTACTTTTAAGTCATAGAGCTTGATTCTTTTATTTGAAGCTTGATTGACTCTTCTTTGAAACCATAATTTTCTTTCTCTTGAAATTTTTCACAAGGGGTCATGGAACACATTTCACATTCTTACAAATCCTTTTGAAGAATTTCCTTGACAATATCTTCTTCTATTTCCTTTTTCTTTTCATGCTTAATAGAAACACTCTTATTAATAAAAAAATAATTATCAAGATAAAAAGCACTAAAAGTGTCTCAAATTTTTTTGGCACTAGAGCATTTAGAAACTTTGGTATAAGCACCATCATTCAAACAACTATGTAAAATTTTCATAACTTTAATATTCAAAGCAAAATCTCTTCTATAACCATCATCCCATCCATACCTAGGTTTAAAGGTAAAGGTATCTATAATGATATCCTATGAATATAAATCAAGAGCTTGTAAAAAGCACTCCATTTTTCCTTTCTAAACCTTAAAATAGAAACTATCAAAGAAAGGAGGTTTAAAAACATCAACATATTCAAACATTAAAGATTTTGAAATATCAAAATTTTCTTTCAAAGAGTTATCTTCAATGGTTACCATGGATCTTCTTAAGATGATTAAATCTTTTAAATAAGAGCTCATAGCTCTGATATGACTTATAGGACAAGGCAACCCATACCCAAGAGGGAGTTAATTAGGTGTTTTTAAAACTTATAGAATTTTTTGTATTTTCTTTGAAAATCTCTTAATTTTGAAAAGTCATGGGAAAGTTTTAATTCAAACAAGCTCAAGATAGTTTGATAAAGATGTTTGCACATAAAAAAAAAATAACAAATTAAAGCACTTATGCAAAGTAACTCATTTAATTATGCATAGGTAAGGCTTTAATGAGCACATTCAAAAATTGAAATCACTTCTTTCAAGTAGACTAACTTTTGGGCAAAAAGATAAACAATGAAGCACAAAATGCAATGCTAAAAAAATTTCAACAATGAAAAATAGAGCATCCCACAATACCATTCATTAATAAGAGCAGAAATAGATAACACAAAATAAATTGTTAAAAAATAAAGAGAGTATGGATAGAGTGATTTGAACACAAGATTTGTAGTGACTCCCCCTTAAAAAATAATTTTTAAGGTGTACATCCACTTTTAAGGTCTTAACCAAGCTTGAATCTACTATAATATCAGTTTCTCTAAGTTTAAACAGGCACAAAGAGAAGCATTTATAATGATTGCTCAACCATAATCAAAATCCCCTTTGAGAAGCTCAACCACTTACTCAAAAAGAGAAAACAAAGAAGTTAACCACTTTTTTAACCCTAAGTAAGGCTACTCTTAGGAAACCTTGTAGTTTTTGAAAAATATGATAGAAAATTTAAAGAGCTTTGTAGTTTAAATTTACAAATTGAAGCTCAATAGATGTAAATCAATTAAATCTAGCTTATATAAAATAATTTAGATAAAAAGTTAAAGCATTGATGAAAAGAGAATATTTGGCTCTTTAGAATTAGGGTTTTGCTATTGAGAAACAATGTGAAATGGATATTTATA
Source organism: Saraca asoca (assembly GCA_026873985.1). Taxonomy (NCBI): domain Eukaryota; kingdom Viridiplantae; phylum Streptophyta; class Magnoliopsida; order Fabales; family Fabaceae; genus Saraca; species Saraca asoca. The sequence goes on along the minus strand of JANHAO010001790.1, from coordinate 21,157 downwards.
GGAAGAGAGCACCACACTTAGTAAAAATGACTATTATTACAAAAATTACCCATGTAATCATGATTGTGAGTTCAAAAATTAAATTTTGAGTAGAAGCACAATCAGAATCGTGCGATCACTACTACTATCACTACCACCACCACCACCACTACTACTACATGCTTTATGTTTGAATCATGCTGCTACTATTGCTACTACTACTATTGCTGCTGCTACTACTACTACTACTACTATCACTATCACTGCTACTGCTATTGCCACTACCATGAACACTACTACTACTACTACTACTACTACTATTCCTAATTTAGATAAAGAATTAAAGCACTGGTGAAAAGAGAATATTTGCCTCTTTAAAATTAGGATTTTGCTACTGAAAAATAGTGTGAAATGAGTATTTATAGCAAGAGAGCACAACACTTAGTAAAAATGATTGTTATTACAAAAATTACCCATGCGATCATCATTGTGAGTTTAAAAAATTAAAGTTTAAGTAGAATCACAATTAAAATTGTGCAATTACTACTACTACTACTACTACTACTATTACTACTACTACTACTACATTCTTTATGTTTGAATCATGTTGCTGCTGTTACTACTACTACTACTACTACTACTACTACTACTACTACTACTTTTGCTATTGCTACTGCTACGACCACTATTATTGCTGTTTATGTCATAAGGTTAGTTAATTGACATTGACTTGTCTTTATTTTGTATACAAGCAATACTCCACTAGGTGTGAAGTTGATGGATGCTCAATTCTTTGACTTTTTAGCATTTTGTCAATGATTGGAGACATTTAAAACAAAAAAAATTTGATTTATTTTCATTAAATTTTATTGTAATCATATAAAATTTTTTTTTTTTAATAATTGAAAAATAATAAGACATTATATTTAAAATAGTAAAAAAAAATCAAGACACATCAAATTTTTATGTGGAAAACTCCCAAGTACAGGGATAAAAAACTATGGGACCTAGTCTAGAAAAATTTTACTATTTACAAATAAAATAGGTACAAATATTTTGTTAACTAACTTTATAATATATAAATATATCACTATTTCTAATTTTTGTCTCATTCATCAGATGATGATCTATCTTATATCAAATTATTTTGTTATTTATCTTCCACATCATACCAATCTTTTAAACAAATGGTCATCTACAAGTTCTCATGGCTCATTGATAGACATTTGTCATCCAAATTTAATTTGCTAAGAGAAAATGTACTTTCTGATGTCATAAAGATCATTGAAAGGGTTAGTATATCACGACTCATAAGAGAAAGTACAAGATATTATGTCCTTTAGGCTTTCCACCATTCTAAAATATCAAAAATTGGCATATTAGCTAAAACATGTGTAAATAAGTAAGAACTAAGCTCGTTATTGATTAATGGGCTATCAGTTGTTATATCTAAAAAGTTATCATATTCTTCGTAATATAAGATAAATGCACTTGAAAAAGATGGAGAACCCATGCATAAATCTGAGGAATTAAATTTACCACCATGTATATTATTGTAAGTATTTTAGGGATAATGCAAAATAGACTGACAAAGGCCTAACAGAAGACAAGTCCAACCAGAAGAGGCCCAGATTGTCCTAGAGTTGAGGTCACTCGACAAAGGCACTAGCTTGCCAATCACAAACTCAGGGTATAGGACAAGACCAAAATTTTAGCTCGTGAAGGATGGGTTGTGGCTCATCGTCAGAACATTCTACCCCAGCCATTTGCCAGAAGACTCATCAGGTCACCAGCACGAGCATAGACTACCAACTGAACAACATGACTGTGGGCCCAGAACTCTATAGGCCAATCAGTAATTGGAGGCATATTCTCCCAACCGACAAGTTAGCCCCTAAAATTGATACATCAGCCTCCAAAGACTGACAGTGAATTGTCAAGCATTTATTATCCAATACGACAGACTAGACAGATTTATAATTTATCAAATTACACTTATAACCCTTCCTGCCTCTATAAATAGGGGAGAGATCATTGTAATAGATATAGTGAGAAATCCATGCAGAAACTCTACTGAAATAGTGAAAGAACTCCTACATTGTCAATCTATTAAACAAACAGAGAAACCACCACCTACAGATAAATATAATCACCATAGATGTAGAAGTTACATTGACTTTTGCCGAACCACATTAAAAAGCCCCCGGTACCCATTGTCCTTCCTTTCTCTTTGTCTACTTCTTGTTTACATTTGCTTCTATAGCTTACAGTTTGGGGATTACAGAACTATTCTGGTTGACTAAGATTTGGGCTTATCAAATTTTACCATCAACATATATTAAAAATCTCTTGCAACAAATTACATTATACATGTATGACTCTATATCAAATTCATATTATATATTTGCATGGTATCCATAAATGCAGCTATAACATAAATAAGAAATATTTCTAAAAAATTTATTTCTTTTTGGTAAACATTAATCAACAGTTTTCTTAAAACCATTAATACTTATAAATTTTAAAAATGTAAAACTACAATTAAGCATAACTCCAAGCATTAAATAAGATATAGGATAATAAGAACTAGATAAAAGATTATTTTCTCTATAATATGTTTGTTGAAAGAGTAAGCAAACTTTTGTCCTTTCCCATTTAACATTTTTGAGAGAATTAGTGGGCATTTTTGTTGAATAAAAAACATTCATGACATCTTTATACTTAGAGCAAAATTTTAACAACTTAAAAGCAGAGTTTAATTGTATACAAACATCTAGTGGGGGTGTCTTAGGTTTTTTATACATATGCACACATAATTGTTTCCAACCATAGTTTCTAACAGAGATGATTTGATATATAAAACCCTACTTTTAAGATTTTGCATAAGTATAGAAACAACTTTTAATGCATCTTGAACCAGTAAATTTAAAATATGGCATATACATCTAAGATGAAAAAAATCAGGCATTAAGAATAGGCTTAAAGATGGAATTAAAATTAGAATAGCACTAGTATTAGCATATGCGTTATCAAATGTAATTGAAAATATCTTATCAGATATTATTTACTCAATCGCTACAATTATTTACTATATAAAAAGCAAGAATAGATTCATCATGTGGTGGCAAAATTGATTTACAACAAATATTTCTTTTATTTAAAAGAGAATTATCATCAATAATGGGTAGTTACACAAATATAACCCATTTAGGGTCCAAATATTAGATGTAAGTGTAATTTTGCCTTTGAGTTTTTCAAAAAAAAAAAAGAAGCTAAAAACATTTTCTTTTCTCCAAATTTTTTTTAGCAATTTATTAACATTAATGTTTCTACTTATATCATGCTATTGGGAATTGAAGTGATGAAGAAGGTCATTTAATTTTAGACAACTTGCTAAACTAAAAGGTGTTTCAGCATTGCAAATCCATTTATGATACTCATAATTGTCTTATCTAGGCATATTAGGATCTTGTCTTTGAGCATCTATAATATCTACATGTTTAGAAGAATAATGTCATCTCATTGTATTAGTACCACTATAACTATCATAATTATAAGATTTTAGACAATGTTTGCAAAATGCCTTACCTACACCATCTACATTTTTTTTATATCAAAATGATTCTAGATTGGAAATTTTTTTTTATCTTTTTGATAAATCGGTAGAGGATGAGGGAGTCTCTAGATTCTTATGACTATGAACTCATCATTAAGGAAACATATGTGGAGGAGGAAGAGGAGATGATGCAAATTCGGGTGTGCTTAAATGAGTGTTGATAAAATCATTATTTGAAAAATCAATAGCTACATTTTTTAAAAAATTTTGGTTATCTAAAATGTTTTGCATATCATTGGCATTATTTAAATTCATAGTTACAACTTAATAATACTAAGAATGAGAAATTATTAATATAGAAATTAACAAGATTGACAACTATTAAATCAATAAAAATACTATAAAATAAATGAATATTAAACTAAATAATAATTATAAAAATATAAATAGAGAGAGTTGAAGAGTTTCACCAATATATTTCTTTTGGTGTAAAGAATTAAATAATTTAGAACTTCATACACCACTTTCAATTTTCCAGTAAGTGTGCCACTTGTATAGAATATTATATTAATTTTTGGATTTTATAATAATATTTTTTCACATAGTTTTATTTATTGAATTTTCATTTTCATTTAATTTTATTAAAATTAAATGTTATTATTTAGATGTAATTATTTAGTTTAATATATTTGTATAATATATGTTGACAATATTAGACACATAAACTTAATAAATATTAAAAGTTATTGATATTATTTTAATATATTTATATGTATATCAAAATATTTTAATATATATATATATACACATTAATTAATTAATCTTATATTTCTTATTATATATTATCAGGCTAACAGACTAACCTAATAACTTGACGGATTAACACTTACTAGTTTTCATCTCAATCCATTAAACTCAATTCATTTTGACACCTCTACTTAACCTATGCCCTTAAGGTACTAATTAATAAGCATTTAATTGTATTGGAAACATAAAATTATTAATAAGCATTTAATTGTATTGGAAACATAAAATTTCCAAAAATTTTATGTTTCCAATATCATTAAATGTTTATTAATCAGTCTTATTAACCAATGTCCAAAGAATACTAATAGGATATTGATTAATTTTATTTTATTAAGAATTATTGTAACTAGTGTAAGTAACCACTCATGTGTTATAATTTTATCTTATAAATCGTGTTTTTTTTTAATAGTAAGAGTATCTAATTCATTAAACTTATATACATAAGACTCAAAATGGAACCTAGAATGTAAAAGAAGACAAATCCTCTAAAAAAATATTGGATACCATTCAAGGCAAAAACTTTTGACTGAAGATGTGTGCTTCTAATAAATGAATTCCGGTGCTCATAGTGTAGAAAATTTTTTCCAATTTGCTCTTTTTTATCTCTTTTGGCGTTCTTGTTTAGAGTTTCTCTACACACAAATTAACATATATGTATATATAAGTCAATCAAAATGAAATAATTGCCATGGGATGGATCTTAATTAAGTTCAATGAATTCAAATGTTGGCAGAAAAATTTCAAAAGAACGATAGTATTCAAATGTTGGCAAAAAAATTTCAAAAGAACAACAGTGGTCAATAACTCAAAAGGCATACTCTAGAACTTCTAAAATGATTCTTCCTACTCAAGACATCCTATCTTGTTGCAGGAAGGATAATATGACTATTCAATATTTCAAAATCCACTCATCAAGAGTTGAAATAAAGTTGATGAGCTTGGTTTTTTTTTTTATCAAAATCAAAATATTTTACAAGAAAATTTAGTAGATCCAGCCTCCACACTAGATTTAGACCAATTGAACCATATGGATCTAGAATCTAGACAAGTTCAAGTTAAATTTTAAGATGTAAATTATAGTGAGAACATTCTAGAGTCATACTATAAAGTAAATTATGCTTCAACAAATAAACCTACTGTAATATTTGTACCATATTTTCCTCAAATAAGCAACCTTAGTGAGCATATTGAATATGACCTTTTTTACCATATTATTTTAGGAATTTAAAAGAAGTAGAGGGTAATTTTAATTAAATTAAAAGTTTGACTTTGTCTAGCCAATTATGTGGTAATGAGGAGTTTTGTAAACCATAGTGTATGTTGCTTAGAGATTGAGATTTGAGTGGAGACTATTTTGTTCATAAGTTTTTTAATTTTTTTTTTTTGGTATCCTAGCAGATCCTAAGTTGAATAGTTTGATACCTAAGTTGATTACTGATGAAGAAAACACAACGATATATGCTATTCCAGACAATGCTAAAGTTTGGAATGTGTTAAAAAACATAGATTCCATGAAAACTCCAGGCCTTGATTGTATGCTAGGACTCTTCTATAATGAGTATTGGGATATTATGGGTGATCAAGTTGTTAATGTTGTCCAATCATTCTTCTAATATTGGTTTATGCTTAAGGAACTAAATTTAAGCCATCCTGTGTTGATACCTAAAGAGGATGCCATTAGTGAATTCACTAAGTTCAGACTTATTAGTTTATGTATTTTAACTCACAAATTAATTTCAATGATTATGACTAATAGAATGAGACTGATGACCTAAAAGTTGATTTCTCCAACCCAATATGCTTTTATGCCTTGTAAATGGATATCTGAGAATGGTTTGTTAGCTTAGGAGTTACTTTTCACTATGAGGAAGAATTCAAGGAAAGAAGGATTAATGGAAATTAAGCTAGATATGGAAAAAGCTTATAATTAGGTGGAATAGGATTTCATCTTGTAAATTATAAAACTATTTGGTTTTAATGATACATTTGTTCATTGGGTGAAGGAGTGTATTTCTACCATTTCATTTTCCCTACTCCTTAATGGTACCCATGGTTCTTTCCATCCTACAAGAGGAATTAGGCAAGGTGATCCACTATCCCTATATTTATTCTTTCTTTGCTTAGAAGTTTTAACAAGAATTTTATTATGAGCAGAGAAGATGGGTAAATTTCATGGTACTCATATTGCTAAGGGTAGTCCATCCATATCACATCTTATGTTTACAAGTGATGTAATACTTTTGACTAGGGCAAATATGAGTAAGGCAATGGAATTATGGAAATGTATCTGATTGTATGAAGTTTGGTCAAGTTAGAAACTTAATATCGCCAAATCTTGTGTACTTTTGTCTTATTATACTCTAAGGAGAGTCAGACAGGATATTAAGAGATATTTAGGACTTGATGCAATTAGAAGGGATGCCAAATACTTAGGTATTCCTATTATTTTTTTACTAAGAATTGAAATTCAGATTTCAAATATTTGATTGATAAAGTTCAAGGTAGATTACAAGGTTAGAAATAGAGGACACTTATGTGGAGGGAAGATCCACTTTGATTAATTTAGTGGTTCAGACTATGTCTATTTATATGATGTCTACAATATTAATCCTTAAGGAAATTTGTTCCAAGCTAGATACTTTATTACGAAGATTCTTGTAGAATGTTCCAAAGGAAAAATTAAGATATTTTTGCCATTTTCTTGGAGTTGCCTATGTTAACTAAAAAAACATAGTGATATAGGATTTAAATTTTTTTATGAGATTAACATGGCTCTTCTTACTAAATTGGTCTGGCTCTTGGTTACAATGAGGATAAGCTATGGGTAGAATCTTTTTCAAAAAAGAAAAAAAAAATTGAGGGGGTAAATTTTGTCACATTTAAATCCTTATCTAGAGAGATCTCCTGTGTGGATAGGGACTATGGAATTAGTGGAGATCTTAAAAAAGGGACTTTGTTATATAATTCAAATTGGAGATAACATCTGTTTGGATAAAGATTCATTTTGATCCTTGTAGAAATCCTTTGGTAAGGAAATCTGGAAGAGAAGTTTTATCACTTTTAATGAAATCAAATAATGGCTTAACATCTACAAAATATTTGTTTTGAAACTAGATTTTGAACATCTTTTTGTAAAACATCTTTTGCAACTTTGCAATTTACATGTAATAATTTTTTTTATTTATCAAATCATGTTGAAATGTTATAACACATAAAATTATAGATAAAATTTCTTTTTTAATAATTAAATATTTCTTTTAAGATTTGATCCAGCATCTTGAATGGTACCTTACTACCTATTATTTAGATGTTCTAGACTCTCCTAATTTTTTTTTGAAAATTTCTCCATATCTTTTTTTTAAAAGGCATCTATTTCTATAATCATAAGTGCTTGAGAATTAGGTATTCCTAAACATTGGAGATCATGAACTATTAATTTTAATCTTCTTATTACTTCTATCATCTATTGATTTCATATAGGAGGATCTCTCTTAAATCTTCTAAATAAAGGTTTAATAATATCACTAAAATTTGGAGCAAAACTGGAAACATAATTGAGACATTCCAAAAATCTTTGAAGTTTTTTATTCTTAATTTCATCTGGAAATTTTTAACCATATTCTATGAATTTACTTATTGGAGTTATCATTCCTTGATATGTATTTGATTTAACATCTTGAGTGGTATCTTACTACCTGTTCATTAGTTGTTCTAGACTCTCTTAATTTTTGTTTAAAAATTCCTCCATATCCTATTTTAGAGGCATCTATTTCTACAATTATAAAAGCTTGAGGATTGGGTATTCTTAAATATGAGAGATTATGAACTATTAATTTTAATCTTGTAACTGTTTCTGTTATCTCTTGATTCCATGTAGGAGAATCTTTCTTTAGTCTTCCAAATTGGTGTTTACTAATATAACTAAAATTTGGAATAAACTAAAAACATAATTGAGACATTATATAAATCTTTGAATTTTTTATTCTTAATTTTGTCTACAAATTTATTAGCATATTCTATGGATTGACTTATTGAAGTTATTGTTCCTTAATATATATTATGACCTAGAAACCTAATTTTTTTTTTAACATAATTTCATTTTCCTTTGAGAGACTACAAGACCATTTTTTTTATAACATTAAAAAATGTTTGTAAAGGTTTAAAATGTTCTATCAAATTTGAAAAAAAATTAAAACATCATCAATGTAAATTATTGAAAAGTGACTATATAGATTCAAAATATCATCTATCATATATCTAAATTCAAATTGTACATTTTTAATTTAAATAGCATAATCTTCCATTCTTAATATCCAAAGGACATTAGTAAAGCAAAATTATACCTATCTTCTTCTTTGATTTGAATTGGTCAAAAACTTGATTTTATATCAAATTTTGAAAATATTATTGGACTATATAATCTTCCTAGTAAATCATTTTTGTTTGGAATTGGCTTCCGTATCCATTGAAGAACTTTATTAAAAGGTTTGTAATTAATTATTAGTCTGGGAGTTCTATGTTTTATTTTAGCTTGATTCTGAAAATAGAAAGTTGAACAACTCTAAGGAGACTTATTAGGTCGGATTAATTTTTTGTCTAATAAATCTTAAATTTCTTTTTTCAATAATATAGTAATTTTTTTCTTTCATCTGAATAGGTCTTTCATCTGTAGGAATATTTCTTTCATTGAAATTTTTTTCATAAGGTAAGGAAATCACATTTTGTTTTCTATTCCAAAAAAATGTTTGAAATTTTTGCATACTTCTTTTTTCAAAAGGATTTTTAAATTCTTCAATTCTTTGTTAAGTATGAGGATTTTTTAATCTTTGTTCTACTCTAATATGATAGACTTTAGATTGAAGATCATAAATAATAGACTTTAGATTGAAGATCATAAATATTTTCTTTCTTTCTAATCATATTAATTGAAAATATTTTGTTTTTTTAATGGTGTTGACATCTTTAATTGTTAGAGATATAGTAAATTCAAAATATATATTATTGAATTTTAAAGGAAATATTTCCTCAGTTGTAACTTTGAAAGGATATATTTAAATTAAAAAATGTGTTCTTAAAATTTTTCGTTCATTCATGTCTTTGTTAATACAAAAGCATTTTTCTTAAAAAAAATCCTTTCTTACAAATATGAGTATTTTGTAATTTATAATTAATTTGCATATAGGCGTCACCAACGATCCTTGTCTCTTTTGTAATATTTTGTCAGTATTATCCTTTCTTGAATATAGTTCATGTCTATTCCAGAATCTATTAAATCTTAAAATGTGTTATGAAACTTATTATTGATAATTAAATTAATTTAATAAATCCATTTATGAAATTAAATTCTCTAAGTAGTATTTAGATCGTTTATATCATGTTCTTGAGAGAATTGTGCAATATCTTCATTTTCTTTTCCTCTTACATAATTTTTTTTTTCAGATGGCTGTAAAATATCTAATTCAAATTCTAAATTTTTTTATTTCTTTTATTTACTTTTTGATATTATTGACTTCCGTTAGTAGGTCTTGAGTAATAAATTTACTATTAGAATTTTTAAATTTATTAAAAATTTGTAAATTTTTACGTCTGAAATTTTTTCTATTAATTTTATTAAAAGTCTAGTTCTTGTGATAGAATATTTAGTGTAGGAGAAATTGGACCAAGACTTGCACATGAATTATCTTTATTTCTAGTCTTAACTTTGACTCCGTGACACGTTAAGTTTGTTGGTACGGAGGGAAAGCCTTGTTATCTACTAACTAAAGGGCATTTTTTTTTTCATTGTCATCTTTGCTTTTGAAAATTATATTGACATTTTTTAATATTTTAAATTCTTGAATTTTTTGTAATTTATTTTAATAATTTTTTATGATCATTTATTTTTCTAATTTAATAATTTTTAATTCTTCTGAAGATATAAAAAAAGTTTAAAAATAGATTGTTCTAATTTTATTTCATCTATCAAATTTTCATATTTTTTTAAGAGATAAATGATTGGAGAGGGTGCTTATTAAAGTCTCTACATAATCTAATTGAATTGTTATTGTATGAAAATTTTGATTAAAATAAATATTTGATGTTGAATATTTTTTATTTGTTTGAAACTTGTATCATTTTTACATTCATTTTCCAATACTCCTATTTTGGGAAGGGAAGAAATTATTAAAAATTTTTAAATTCACTTTCTGAGGCTCTTATTTTGAAGGAGGAAACAATTATTAAAAAAATCAAAATATATAAATTTTATTTCTTTTAAAAGATTTACCATTTTTACATAGTTTTTTTTTGCAATATATTAAGAAAAATTTGACTATTTTTTATGAAAGAATTTTTATATTATTATTGGCACAATCATCTTCCGATCAGATAAAGAAATATGTCATTCAATTTTTTTCTAAAATTTTATAATATATCTTTTTATATATTTTTAATAATTTTGGAGAGAAATTTGAGAAATATCAATTTTTTCTTTATTTTTCTATAAATGAAATTCTTAATTAACAACTTTTTTATTTAATCTAAATTTTTTTTTCAACATATGGAGTTGATTTTGTATATCTAAATAAATAGAGGATGTGAGTTCATTTGTTGAAGTATAATCTACTTTATATTATGACTCTAGAATATTTTCACTATAATTTACAACTTAAAATCTTACTTGATGTTGTCTACATTTTAGTTATATAATCTAAATCCAGTGTTGAGGCTCCATCAACTGATTTTCTTCAAAAATATTTTGATCAAAAAAGAAACTTTTGATTTACTTGAGGTCGTCTACATTTTAGTTCCATGGGTCTAAATCCAGTATTGAGGCTGTATCAATTGATTTTCTTAAAAAATCTTTTGATCTCAAAGAAATTTTTGAGTTGCAGTATTCAAGTGTTACAAATCTTAAAAATTTATTCACAAATCTTAAATAAATCTTAAAGTTACATCTCCTAAGGGTACTTCAATTATTTGATTAATCATTGAACTACTTTCATACTTTGATTGCATTAATTGTGGTAATTCTCATTCATCTATAAAGGAAATTTAACCATGTCTTAAGGATTTTAAAGTTAAAACCAAGGAATTTTTTGTATTTGCTTTTATCCACTCAATTTCACTTTTTGAAGAGACTCTTGAAGATTTATTATTGATATTAATTTTTATGACTCGTAATGAATTTTGTACATTATATTTACATGTTTTGAATCTTCTACCCAAATTCCATATTGAGTTGTGACAAGTAAAGCAAAAAGTTTATCTATATTTGGATTGTTTAGAGCTATAGTATAATTTAGAAAATAATTAAAATAAATTGGACTATTACGAAGCTTTGACTATAAACAAGATAGTTTGAATTTTTGGAAATTGTTGCTATAAAACCCTTTAATATTATTAGTATTAGAATGTCTATTCCTAATATATGGAGAGGTTTTGCAACTACCTATATAAGTCCTACGTGTGAATGGCTACAATATTTCTTATGTTCACTGAGAAGTTCTGTTGAGATGAGAGGAATTGAATGGTAGGTTTTATGAATACTTAAATCTTGTTCATATGCTTTAATAATATAATCTTAAAAAAAGTAAGAAGTATATATTTTATAAATTTGTTGACTTATATATGACTTTAGGTATGTTCTAATTATGTGATTTTTGCTCAGGAATACTTATCTCTTGTTCATTAATTATGCCTTAATTAACTTTTCTTTAGAGTCTTGACTGGAGGTAAATATATTAGATCCTTGGATTTAGATGATAGTTTTTTAATTTGATAAGTCATTTCTCATAAAAATAAGTGCTAATTACTATAGTTTTGTTTATTATCAAAACTTTATAAATTAATTGTTTGAGATTATTCAACATCACTAGATCACTTAACACGCCTCTATAAATTTCAAAAAACGGTTGATCAATGTAATTTTTAAGACGGGCCAAGGTAGAATTTAACCTATGGATTGGAGGTTTAACCTCCGCTATAGCTGCATAAGAACAAGGGAAAGTCATCTCTTTTCTGAAGGACAGATGAAAACCTCAAAGATATTCAAAGAACTCAATCGGCAACGAAGAGCAAGTGAACTGTGCTTAAAAAAGTAATAAGAAAAATAAAGAGAATACAAAAAGCCCAAGAAAAAAAAAAAAAGACTTGAACTTTGGATTAGCTTACCTTACTTCCACCCGCATGAAGGAATAAACAACGAAGGAATCATTACTGCAATTCCTAATCTGTGGTCGATCTGCAGTGTTATTAGTTCAAGATGACTTGAAAAGGCGTAAAATGGAGAAGAAAGTTATATTAGTCAATAAAATGAAAAATGAAATAGCTCAGAAAAGATCAAAACTTGCCATACCCCAAGATGGGTTTGATTCTTTAGAGAATGTGAGAAATATCTTCAAAATAATATGAGATATATCTCCACTTGATATGGCCAATATCATATTCTTAATTTAAGAGATTTATAATTGCTTTAAGATAAAGTCTATTATCTTTAAGATAAGTTCATTATCTCCTAACAACCAAATTATTCAAATATCTCAGTAATGAGCCAAAAATCATTATATAATATAAGGTTTAGGTCCCCAATGCTGTCTAAAACTCCATACAAAAAGAATCACCCTCATTTTGAAGAAAGAACCAAGCATTGGAAGCTCTCAAACTTACCCGAACGTGATGCACAGAACCATTAAGATTTTCTTCACTTCGGGCATCAATGGCTAGAGGTAACCCGCTCTACTCTACTTCATTACAATTTGTTTATATTCATTAAATATTCAGGTATTGCTTACATGTAGTATCAGAGCCTGTCTATGTCTCTACTTTGATGTTTGAAAAATTTTTCTTCGAAAATACTTGTTGATGTTAAAATTTTGATTTTATGTGAAAACTTGATTTTCCTTGAGTTTATGTTGTGAAATCATTAAGTGAAAACGATGAATTGGACATTGAAGATCGTCTGAATCGGGTAGGTTTGAATTCGGGTCGCGTCAAGTTCTGTTTCGATCGTGAGGACTTGAACAGAGGTTGAAGACGACCTTGACAACGCGCCATTCATTCAGATAAGTGAAACGATGTATCATTTGAAGTATGGTTGAAGGTTTCCGTTTAAGGATCAATACAGTGCCATTTTGTTAAAGACCTAAACAACGTGTTGCTTTCAGCCTTTAAAAAAATTCTACTTTTCCAAAAAATTTTATTTTAGGTATTTTTGCAAAAAAATTTCATAAATTTTATTTTTATGAATAATTTCATAATTTGGTATTTTTATTAAAAAAAATAATTTGCTATAATATTCATAAATTTTGTTTTGTTATGAATATTATAATTTCGTAGGGAAATTAATTTAGAAAAATTATGTGCTTTAATTATTTATTTTGTATGTATAATTTTTGGATATGTTATGAATAATCCGGTCAATTAATTTTTGTACATAATTTGTAATTTTGTTCATATTTGATAAATTGCCTTTATTTTGTAATTTTATGAACAATTTGTATTGAGATATTTAAATGTCTAGTGATTTATATAATTTTAACTAATTAGAATTTAGCCACAACACCTTTAATTATAAAAAATTATATATTAATTTGTTTAGAATCATATATAGTTAAGTACATTTATTGTAATTAATTGTGCTTAATATAATAAATTTTATCCTATAGGAATTTTTATTATATTGATATAATTAATTAGAATAAAATATCAAATCATATTTCTTAATTTACCCACAAGGATTAAGGAAAGGAACATAATTTGATAGTTTTATCATACAATTAAATAAATTTAATTGAATTAGAACTTTAGCCCGCAGGCAAGTTTTATGTCACTAGATCTATTATTATGTGCATGATTTACATTGGTAAAACATGATTTATCTCTCTAGTCTCAAAAATTTGGTTTGTAAGTATGTATGTTATCTTATGTAGCTAAGTAACTTGCGAATTTTTTTGATATGAAATGTGATATTTCTGAACTTAAGGGTGACAACTATAAAGTTTGGAAGGAACGAGTTCTTTTTCATTTAGAATGGATGGACATTGATTACGCTATAAGGAAAGATGAACCCATTATTATTATAACCAGCACTCAAGCTGATAAGGCTCTTTATGAATAGTGGCAATGATCTAATCGCCTTAGTATCATGTTCATAAAGACCAATATCTATGCTGGTATTCATGGATCTATCAAACAACATAACAATGTAAAGGATCTATTAAAGGCAATCGTTGAGCAATTTGCTACTTCAGACAAAGCGCTTGCTAGTACCCTAATCATAAAATTTACATCCTTGAGGCTTAATATAGTGAGGGGTGTGCGTGAGCACATCATGTAGATAAGAGACATTATAGCTTAGCTTAAGGCACTTGAGGATGAAATGTTTGAGTCTTTCCTGGTGTACTATATTTTGAACACTCTACTATAGCAGTATGGGCCTTTTAAGTTCTTTTATAACACATATAAAGATAAATGGTCAATTAATGAACTTATGACCATGTATGTTCAAGAGGAAAATAGGATGATTATGGAATTAAGAGAGAGTGCATTACTAGTTACTCAGCATAATAACCAGAACCAAGGAAAGAATTAGAATAAAAAATAGGTCAATAAGAAAGAGAATGGTAAAATACCACCCCAAGGCGGCATCAATAAGGAATCTAAGTATTTTTCCTGTAAAAAGAAGGGGCACATAAAAAAGGATTGTACCAAATTTAAGAAATGGCTTGAAGAGAAAGGAGAACCAATTTCATTTGTCTGTTATGAATCTAATATGATTAATGTTAATTGTAATACATGGTAGATTGATTCTGGAGCTACAATTCATATTTCAAATACCTTACAGGGTATGCGAAATCTAAGAAAGCCAATGGAAAGTGAGCATAATATCTTATCAGGAAACATGATCGACTCATATGTAGAATCCATCAGAACATGTAGCTTAATTCTTGATAGTGGCTATGTTTTAGTTTTAAAGAAGATATTTTATATTCCAAGTTTTTCTAGAAACTTGCTTTTAGTTTCAAGACTTATACCATTGGGTTACTCCTTTAATTTTTCAAATACATCCTTTGGTTTATTGTATAAATCTGAACTTATTAGAAATGGTATATTGTTTGATGGTCTTTTCTCTCTTAATCTACAACATAATACTATTTTGCATTTTCATATTGGTAATAAATGATGTATTATGAATAAAAATTCCTCTATTTTATGGCATAGGAGACTATTGCACATCTCCATTGATAGGATTAAAAGATTGGTGAATGAATGAGTACTAGTTACTTTGGATTTTTCTAATTTTGAAACTTGTGTAGACTGCATAAAGGGAAAGTAGACTAACAAGTCTAAGAAAGGTGCTAAGAGGAATATTGATATCTTAGAAATCATAAATTCAAATATATGTTATCCTAACATGGATAGTTATGATCCAAAGTATTTTATCACCTTTATAGATGATTGTTCTCGATATATGTATATCTATATGTTTCATAATAAGAGCGAAGCTTTAGGTGCATTTAAGGTTTTTAAGGCAAAAATAGAGAAGCAATGTAGTATGCAAATTTAGATTGTTAGAACAGTTATGGTAGATACATTGAACATGGACAAGCACCTCGTCCATTTGCTAAGTTTCTTTAAGAGCATAGGATTGTTGCCCAATACACCATGCCTGGTTTTCCGAGCTAGAAGACTAGAATGGCATTGCAGAAAGAAGAAATCAGATATTATTAGACATGGTGCATAGTATGTTAAGCAGCTTTAAGTTACCTAAATCCTTGTGGATTGAAGCTCTTAAAATGACAATTTATATATTGAACAGGGTTCTAACCATGGCTATCCCAAAGACACCATTTGAGTTATTTAAAGGTTAGAAATGAAGTTTGTGACATAGGTGTGCTTAGGGATGCCCGTCTAAAGTAAAAGTTTATAATCTACAAGAAAAGAAACTGGGCCCAAGGATTATTAGTGGGTATTTCATAGGATATGCCAAAGGTCTAAAGGTTACAAATTCTATTATCCATTATATAGTACTAGGTTTGTAGAATCAAAGAATGCTAAGTTTCTTAAAAATGACTTAGTTAGTGGGAGTAATCAATTTCACAATATAGTTTCTGAAAGAGAGCAACCTTCCACATCAAGAGAAAAATTGGTTATTATTCAAGACACTACTAAAGTTCAAATGGGTATTGTGTAACCAATTACTGAAGATCTACAACCCATTACTGATAATCCTACAAATCAAGTTGTTCATAAAGTACCTAAAATGGTTGAACAACTAGTTGGATAACATGATCTACAGGGAAATGCTAAACCAACATTAAGAAGATATACAAGAGAAAGGAGATCGACTATTTCTAAAGACTATATTGTGTATCTGCAAGAATTGGACAATGATTTTAGAGCTCAGAATGATCCTGCAATGCTTTCACAAGCCATGAACTGCAAAGAATCTAAATTATGGTTTGATGCAATGAAAGATGAGATAAATTCTATGGCATCTAATGGAGTCTTGGATCTTGTTGAGTTATCTAATTGAGCTAAGGCCATTGGATATAAATAGGTTTTTGAGACAAAGAAAGACTCATTAAATAATATTGAGAGATATAAAGCACGACTCATTGTCAAAGGATTTACTCAAAAGGAATGAATCGACTATAAGGAGACCTTTTCTTATGTATCTAAAAAAGATTCTCTTCGCATTATTCTGGCTTTAGTTGCACACTTTGATTTGGAGTTGCATTAAATGGATGTGAAAATAGCTTTCCTGAATGGGGAACTAGAGGAAGAGGTATACATGGAACAATCTAAAGGATCCTCCTCTAGTCAAAGTGAGCATTTGGTATGAAAGCTTAAGAAATCTATTTATGGATCGAAACAAACTTCTCGTCAATGGTATTTGAAGTTCCATGATGTGATCTCCTCTTTTTATTTTGAAGAGAATTATGAATCAATGTATATACCACAAGGTTATTGTGAGCAAGATTTGTTTTTGAATTCTATGTGTAGATGATATTTTGCTTGCAACCAATGATAAGGGTTTATTGTATGAGGTGACACAATTTCTCTTTCAAAACTTTGATATGAAGGATATGGGTGATGCTTCTTATGTCATTGGTATAAAGATCTTTAGAGACAGACATAGAGGTATTTTGGGTTTGTTGTAGGAAACTTATATCAATAATGTTTTAGAGAGATTTCAGATGAAAGATTATTCACCAAGTATTGCTCCCATTGTTAAAAGGGATAAGTTCAATTTGAACCAATGTCCTAGGAATGATTTCGAAAGGGAGCAAATGAAGAACATCTCTTATACTTCAGTTGATGGCATTTGTTATTGGTATGTTGGAAGATATCAGAGTAATCCAAGTATGGACCACTAGAGAGCCGCTAAGAAAATTTTGAGATACCTTCAAGGGACAAAGGACTACATGTTTCTGTACAGATGAATGGATAGCCTAGAAGTGATTAGTTATTCAAATTCAGACTTTGTTGGCTGTGTTGATTCATGTAAATCAACATTTGAGTACATTTTCATGCTCACCAGTGGAGTTGTATTATGGAGGAGTGTAAAATAGATTTTGATAGCTACTTCCACTATGGAGGTTGAGTTCGTCTCTTGTTTTAAGGCTACATCGCATGATGTATAGATAAAGAGTTTCATTTATGGGCTTAGAGTTGTTGATTTTGTATCTAGGCCATTAAAGATATTTCGTGACAATTTAGCTGTAGTCTTTATGACTAAGAATAATAAGAGTGGTAGTTAAAATAAGTTAATCAACATTAAGTACTTAGTTGTAAGAGAGCATGTTAAGAATAAAATAGTTGTCATTAAGTACATTAACACTGAATTAATGATAGTAGATCCTTTGACAAAAGGCATGCCACCATTTAGGTTCAAGGATCTTGTAGAACATATAGGTCTTGACCCTTTAGTTTGATTTCATTGTATAAGACAATGTTATTTTAATGAAACTCTACTTCAGTCATGATTTTTCTCATTTTATCTTATATATGCATATGTTTATTTTTGTTAGAGAAATGTCAATAAAGTTTAGACCTAGAATAAACATAGGGTTTATTCATTTAGTATTTTGGACTAATGTTAAAATGCAAATACAATGTGATACATGGAAGATAATACTCATAATAAAAGGAATTATTACTATGATTTGTGTATTTGTTTCTTATTTTGACAAATTCTGGTATATATATTGGCCGAGTGGGAGAATATGAGATATATCTCTATTGGATATGGTCAATATCATATCCTTAAGTTAAGAGATTTGTAATTGTTTTAAGATAAAGTCTATTATCTTTAAGATAAGTTCATTATCTCCTAATAACCAAATTATTCGGATATCTTGGTGATGGATCAAGAATCATTATATAGTACAAGGTTTAGGTCCCCAATGCTATCTAAGATTCCATACAGAAAGAATCATCATCATTCTGGAGAGAGAACGAAGCATTGGAAGTTCTTAAACTTGCCAGAACATAGTGCATCGAACCGTCAAGATTTTCTTCACTTCATACGTCAATGGCTAGAGGTAACCCGCTCCTCTCTGCTTCATTGCAGTTTGTTTATATTCATTAAACATTCAGGTATTGCTTACAGAAAATTCTAAGCCTTTCAAGTTGGTTAGTTGGAGGGTAGCCTATCTGCTCTGGCTTCGGAGTAGCCATCAAAAGTGGTAGAGGAAAAATAGCTATGGAAAGAGAATGCAGTTAAAGTGAAGCCTCGTGGAGAGTGAGAATTGAGACAAAGACAAATAGCATTGGTAAAAGTCTCGACCTCCATACTTCATCTCGATCTGTCACTCTTTCGATCTTTCACTGTTTTGGATAACTTTGTCCAAGTAGTCATAGAGTATGATCATGAAGTCTGGACATAAATTCACTCATCAAATGATGACAGAATAGATCTAACCATTTGATCGCATTTTTAATATTATGTGTACGTATGAAATAGATGTGTATTGCCTGGTTCTTTTACTTGTCAATTGTTTTTTTAATTTCAAAGAAATAAAATATAATTTTCTATATTAAAATTCATCATTTTAATAAAAAAAATCTTATATACATCTTTGTTAAATAAATCTCAGAATATGTGGTAAGGAATTGATAAAAATAACTTTGAGATGCAGAATAATTACATTTTTTTTTAGTATAATAGATTTTCACACAAAGAAGAACTTTACTAAAAAATACAATAAAATCCTTAAAACTCTCTTAACAGAAAGTAGAATATTAGTTTTGAAAACTCAAAGTGAAGCACTTTTATATAGATAATGAACAATTGTTTGAAAAGATTACTAGTATCTCTTAAAGTTAAATAATTATATCTCTTCCACACAAATCATCATGTTTCTTAATCATAGACCATCATATATTTGCACATAAATTTTTATGTCTATTAATTGAATACTAAGTTATTATATGTCTCTTAGCTATAAGTCAAAATGTTTCTGAGATAAGAATCAACATCTTATTTAACTACGAATTAACATATCTCTTATACATAACCTAACTTTTGACACCTAATATAGAATCTTTCAATTTTTTTTTATAATTTAAAAATTACATAGCAATCCCTCATTAGTTTGTAAATTGTAATATCATTCACAACAAATATGATACATACATAACGGTATCTCACTGATTTAAATATTCACTTAATGAAAGCAATTGAGAACCTTAACAAAGTATATGGTGTCATAAGATTAAATCACGGCTAATTGTTATTAGAATAAGAAAGACTACATAATTTTATGTTTGGTACAAGAATGATCATTCTATAATTTTATTTAGTATTTAGGAATGGAATACTCATTCCAATCTATTTTTTTGTTTGGTACAACAAACGAAATAAGATGTCTCTTAGCTATAAGTCAAAGTGTTTCCGAGATAAGAATCAACATGTCATTTAACTACGAATTAACATATCTCTTATACATAACCTAACTTTTGACACTTAATATAGAATCTTTCAATTTTTTTCTATAATTTAAAAATTACATAGCAATCCCTCATTAGTTTGTAAATTATAATATCATTCACAATAAATATGATGCATGCATAAAGGTATCTCACTGATTTAAACATTCACTTAATGAGAGCAATTCAGGACCTTAATGAAGTATATGGTGTCATAGGATTAAATCACAACTCATTGTTCTTAAAATAAGAAATATTACATAATTTTATGTTTGGTACAAGAATAATCATTCCATAATTTTATTTAGTATTTAGGAATAGAATACTCATTCCACTCTATTTTTTTTGTTTAGTATAATAAAATAATGTAGAAATGGAATGGAAATAGAATAGGCGATGACAATAATATACTTATAAAAAATAATAAATATTTATTAATTTAATAATATAGATTTAAATATTTTATTGTATAATTTAATATAATAAAAATGTATTTATATGATAAATAATAAAAATAACATATTTAAAGTGTATTATCAAAATTATATAAAAAGCATGCATTATATTATTATTTATTAATTTAAGGGTAATTTTGAAGTATATGAAAAGACATAAGGGATAAATATGTTAAAAAAAAATTCATATATGATGATAGGGTTATTCTATTGCTTTGATCATTTGATGGACTGATCGTTTTCTGAGGAATAAGCATTTCTATTTCATAATGCCAACTAAACAAATTTTCTCATCATTTTTATTTTATTCTATTTAACTAAACGTATTCTTAAAATCCACTATTAGATAGGTGTTACACTATAATGATAGAAAATCTAACAATACCATTCGTAGTTCTCTAGATTCTAAACCATACAGAAAACTACATCAATATAAAATAGGATCTTT
>JANHAO010001789.1:0-31498 GCA_026873985.1 Saraca asoca | reverse complement strand
AAGATGATGTCCATGGTGAGAAGTTCATTTAATCAATCCTATAAAGGGTTATAAGATTGTGAGGTTGATTATTAATGATTTATAATTTCTGCACCAAAATGACACTAGTTAAGATCTAATAATTAGGCGTTATTAGATCTATAAAGACTAGACAATGTGGTATTTTCTCATTTGATGAACAACTGACCTCACAAGCTGAGATGTAAGAGAGTTATATCTGAATACACATGTAGACATGACTCAGTTAGTTTAGAGAAACATAACTGACAATCGTGATCTTGTTAGACCCAATTAGAGATACTATGCAGAGTTGCATCAATAGTTAATCTCTAGTGGTGATCGCATGAATAATCCTTCAACTTGACATTGAGAGATATCTTTTGCATGGAAGGTTATACTTTGACCAAGTTAAAAGTGAATCTATTCATAAGGAACAATAAAGACTTGAGTTGGGTATTTCTGAAAATGCAGTTAGGTATTGCCTAATCAAGAGAGGATTCATTGCCACTCTTTAGAGTGATAATTAAGGCCACTCAACAAATTAGTTTGGCTAATTAAATCCTTGCGCAAGGCTGAATTAAGACTCAGATTGGATTTGAATGCTCAGATTCTTTCAAGTCAAATAATTCATAGAGTTAAGAAACCATATTAGTTATAAAGGTTGACGTTTATCCATACCTTTGACTAATCTAGATATGGTAATGAAAGGATTCAATCATGCATTGAGATTATTTACAGACAGGCTTGTCACCATTGATGAATCCCACCAAAATATGGGTTACTATAATGGCTTGATAGAGTCCGTTTATATCTTAAAGTCCACAAGTAATTAATTTGGAGAATTTAATTATTAATTAAAATTAATTAGATTAATTTTATATGCCTTTAAATGGTTTAAAGGGCATTTTGGACTTTTACCAATATTTCTAGGGCCTACTAGGTCACACACAGAATGAAAAATGAGTTATGGCCATAATTTAGATATATTGGATATCCAGGGACTGAACTGTAATTAGCAAAAATCATTAGGATTGAAAAATAATTTTTAGTGGGGGCAAAACGACATGTCATTTTGGCTTAGGGAAGTTAGCCAAACGACATGTCATTTGGGCTTGCCCATTTCCAAGCACTGTGGCCACGTTTTGAACATAGAAGAGGAAAAGGGAAAATTTAAGAGGTGACTAGCTCTGCTAGGGTTTCCCAACTGAGGTTCGATTTTGACTTTTGAAACCAGGAATCTTGTTTCTTCTTCGAGGTAGCACTTGGGTAAGGAAACCTCAAAGAGTTTAAAGCCATTTTCAGCATTTCTGGCATGAGCAACTGGTAGAAGTCAGAACATCTGGACCGAATTGGCAGTGCAAGGTTGAACTGTTATCCACAAAAGAGCTTGGCCAAAGGTTGGTTAACTCTTCCATTGAGGATTTATGTTGATGGAACACCAAAAACCATTGATGATCCAAGGTAGTTTGCTCGGTAGGTTTTTTAAAAATTTTGATTTCTCCACTTTTGTTCACTGACCAAAACTAATAGAATCGAGATCCCTGATGTGGGATTGTTGTTGTTCTTCAAACATTGAGGTCAGGTTTGAGGCTGGTAGAGTGAGCTTGAATTATGTGCAAGCCGGGACTTAGCGAAGCGATTTGTTGAACACACGAGCTGGGTCCTTGTGCTCTCATCCTCAGCAAGCTGGATGTCTTCTAGTGTGGACTTGCCTTCTGCTAGGCCTTCAGCCTAACTTTTTGAGACCAATTTTTACCCACAACAACACCTGTTGGCCATGGATACTAGATTTTAGAGCTTTAGATCATATAATTGGTAAGCGATCACTCTTACCCATATTCAATGTTTAGATTCTTTTCCCACTATAACTTTAATTGATAGGCCTAAAACTATTGCTAAAGGTGTTCGTATGGCTAAACCTCTTTCAAAGATGCCTTTAAATTTAGTTCTTTACATTCCAGGATGTCCATTCAATTTATTCATAAGTCAACTCACAAACACATCAAATTGTGTTGTGTTGATGGTGAAATTCGGTTGGTATGGGAGACTCAAACTTTAGCCAATGGGAAGGAGTTCTGGGATCTAATATTGCCTTTAAAGTGCGAAAGATAGAGGACCAGGAGGAAGAAGATAAAAAAGGAGAGCAACATGTTTAACGTAGTTCGGCCAAATCCGGGCGGTATCAGACCCTACGTCCACGGTGGAGATTTTATTAGTGTAAAGTGATTTGCAGAGTTTCTGCTTATAAAATTGTCCCCCCTTCCCTTAACAATATAATCTTATTTATAGAGGAAGGAGGGGTTGCATGCATTAATTACAAGTTACAGTTGTGTTACATCAAATAATAAATGAGAAAAGATGGCAGAAGGGGTTGTAATTCGACTATTGCAGAAAGTAGGTTGCTGAGCTGTCCCCCTAGGCTGGCGGTAGACTCGCGTCTGTCACTTGGTATCCCAGGCTAGGGATTTATAGCTTGGAGGCATCGCAGGTTCTACTGTAGTGAGCTGAGCATAGCTATGGCGAGAAAGCGAGCTTAAGCGAGGTAGCTGGTCGCTCGAAGATCAGATCTTGTGATTTCTTCACTGGTCCATCCTTCATGGGAGAAGTTATTTCACAGGATGTATTCGAACCTCCTCGCAGCGTCGTTATAGTGCGACGAGCGAGGCAGGGCTTAGCGCTCAGGATTACTTTGCTGTTGTCACTTATTGGAGTGTGGGACTCGGTCTTCATTGTACTCAAAGGCTCGTCCTTGCGAGGCTAATTTCTGTATACAACATGTTATCACTTTTCTTTCTAATTCCTTTGTTGTATAGAATTGTGGCATGGGATAGACAATTAATGTAGGGCATGAGTCACAAGAACTATACTACCTTCAACCCACATCTTAAGTGGCTTGTCCTATTGGTGAGCCTTCTAAGTTGATTCATAATCATTTAGGTCACCTAAGTATTTCCAAACTTCATAAGATGGTTCCTAGTCTCTCTAATATTTAATCTTTAGATTGTGAATCTTGTCATCTTGTTAAGCATGTTCGTGCTTCATTTCCTAGTAAAATAGATGATAGTGTTGATTATCCTTTTTCTATTGTTCATTCAACAATGTGAAGTTCAAGTCAGGTGAGTTCAAGTTTGGTTTTTTGATATTTTGTAACTTTTATAAACAATTATTCTTGTTACACTTGGTTGTTTTTTTTTAATGAAAGATCACTTAGAATTATTCTTAAGATTTAAAATCTTTTGTTCAAAGATTCATACACAATTTGGTACACTTATTTGTATTTTACAAAGTGGCAATGCTTGTGAATATTTTTTTTGGTCCACTTTTATTCTTTCATGTCTTCTCATGGTATTTTATATCAATTTACAAGTGCACATACCCCTCAATAAAATGGGATTATTGAACGTAAGAATTAACGTTTAGTTGAGATTACAAGAACATTTTTATTGCATTCAAATGTCCCTATTCATTTTTGGGGTGGTGCTATTCTCATTGCCTTTTATTTAATCAATAATATGCCATCTTCTATTTTACAAAATCAAGTTCCTCATTCTATTTTGTTCCTTAACGATCCCATTTATTTGCTTCCACCACGTGTTTTTGGATGTACTTGCTTTGTTCATGATCTTTCTCTAGGTCAAGACAAGCTCACTTCTAATGCCATCAAATGTGTCTTTTTGGGATACATTCATTTGCAAAAGGGGTATAGATGTTATTCACCCACATTGAATCATTTATTCACCTCTACTGATCTCACTTTATTTGAGAAGGTTTCATTTTTCAGGTCTTTAGTTGAATTTGCTTCTATTTTTTAGGTCCTAGTAATTCCCTATTTTGATCCTTTAATAATTGTGTCCATCAATACACTTGCATCTTAAAAGGAAGCACCTCCTATCACTTGTCAACATTTTCCTTGTCTTACTCAAATGGACAGTCTTGAAAATGTGCCCATTGACTCACACTCTATACATTAGTTGCACCTACCATGAATTATGTTTCCTCACTAGATAACCTTCATATTGAACTTCAAAAAGGTACTTGCTCCATTGTAATTCCTATTCCATTTGTACATGCATGATTTATCACCATTTATTTATATTCCACCATACTATTGTGTTTGCCTTGTCTTCTATTTTTATATCTAAGATAGTGCAGGAAGCACTTTCCTATCGAGGTTGGTGTCAAGCTGTGATTAATAAGATAGTTGTCTTATATTTTGGTGGCACATGGGCTCTCATTCCTTTACCTAAGGGCAAATCTGTAGTGGGATGCTGTTCAGTGAAAGTTCGCCCATATACTCAAATTTTTAGCCTTGACTACATTGATACTATTTATCTCATTGCTAAGATTGCTTTTGTGCTCTATTGCTATCCATGGTTTCCATTTACAATTGCACTCTTCATCAATTGGACATTAAAAATGCTTTCATACATTGTGATTTACAAGGTGAAGTATACACGAAGCAATCACTAGGATTTCTTTCTTAAGGGGAGTTTGGACTAGTATGCCATTTACACAATTCTTTGTATAGACTAAAGTAATCTTATCCAGCTTGGTTTGGAAGGCTTAGTCAAGTTGTACAAGCTTTTGGTATGAATCAAAGTAAGTTTAACCACTTACCTTTCTACTAACATTCTTTATCACAACTCTTCATATCTTGTAGCCTTTGTAGATGATATAGTCATAATAAGGAGTGATCAGATAGGAATCGATCACTTGAATAAACACTTGTTTCAGCACTTCCAAACCAAAGATTTAGGAAAGTTGTGCCATTTTCTTACTGTGAAAATAGGTTAGTCAAAAGATAGTGCTGTTATTTCTTAGAGAAAGTATGCACTAGACATCTTGGAAGAGACAGTGATGTTGAATTGTGAACCTATATATGCTTCGATGGATCTTAGTATTAAACTTTTACTAAATCCGGGGAGTTGCATTCAAACTAAAGAGGTATTGTAGAGTTGTTGGGAAATTGAACTACCTTACAATTACCAGACTTAACATCTCCTTTGTAGCTAGTATGGTTAGCCTTTTTTTGATACTGTTATGGGCAAAATTCAGTCTCACAAAGCAAACTGGTAGAGGCTCAGCAGAAGCTAAGTTCAAGCAATAGAAGTCCAATTCACTAAGGTTGCTTGGTAGGAACCACCTCACTAATTGTGAGGTAGAGATGCAATGAAACCAAAGGCTAGAGGTCTAGCTCACTCGTGTTCACCTCGCCAAGTGCGAGTTTGACCTAGTTGAAGGCCAGTAGCGACCCCAAGCTAGGAATAGCTGACAAAATGCAATGTATTGCCTAGATGAAAGCTCAATGAGATGGACCACCAGGCAGGCTCATGTCAGCTCATAGATAAGGGACCCACCCTTAGAAAGCAACCTACAGAAGCCGATTTATAGGGGCTTATATTGTCTTGCACATTTAATTTTTGATGTAACTTATTTACAACATGTAAAATTATATTTGTAACCTCCCAAGCCTCTATAAATAGGAGCAGGAGGTTCTTTGTAAGTTAAGCTGAAATAGATATATTGAAACTTTGTAGAATTTCCTTTAGATTAATAAAAGTTATCGTGGATGTAGGGACCAATACTGCTTGATTTTAGTCGAACCACAATAAAAATATTGCATGCCATTGCTGTTCTTCCTCTTCACCATCTTCATTATCTTTCCCATTTCTTATTTGATTGACCAGAAAGCAGTTTGGGGGTTCAAGAACTGATCTTAGTTTACAGAAATTTAGTAGAACTAGATTTCACTGTCAATATTTTGGTACTAGAAGGAGGGCCCATCTACTTTTAGATTTCCTGATTTCTTTTTTGTGTAGCTACAATGGTAAGAGGAAGAATCACTAGGAGTTTAAACACTCTAGTTGTTCAGCCGACAGATGCTCCCATTATCAAAACTCATTGCCAGCCTACTACTACCCCTAAAACTAAAAAGGCACAAATGCCACACCAACCCCAGCTATTGCTTGATAACATGGTAAGAGAGTTGGCTGAAGCTATTAAAGTGCTAGCACAAGCATAAACCCAAGGTGCATAAAAATAAGAGGAGATCATAGCACAACTCCAGTAGCTACGTCAAGAAGTCCAAAAAGAGACTCGTAAGGATTGCGATAGCTAGTGATTTGGGGGCTCGCAATGAGCCAAGAGCTTGAATAAGATTAGCCAAAGGGGGAAGAAGAATCAACAATCCTCCAGCCTATAATTCAATATGCAGGACCCATTGATGAAGAAAGCGCTAGAAAGGCCAAAGCGGCTAGAGGAGCACCCTCGAGCTTAAAATGAGCAAGCTCGTAATAAGGAGAGCTTGCCATTCTATGTGGAGATCGAAATGCAGCCTCTCCCTTAAAAACTCAAAGTCCCTGCGATACTGCTATATGATAGGAACAGTGATCCTTGCGACCATCTTGATGCGTTTAACGTCTAGATGGACCTTTAAACAATTGATCCTCTGGTCAAAGGCTGTGTCTTCCTAGCCATATTAGGAGGCATACCTCGAGCATGGTTTAGAAGGCTCCTAGCTTGTAGTGTCACTAGTTGGAAGAGTGCTAGAAGAAATTTGTTGATCAATACCGAGCTTTGAAGAGGCACCTTGGCCTCCCTACCACCTTGCCATGATCTTTCAACTATAGAATAAATCGTTGAAAGATTACATAGGTAGATTTAGGCAAGAGGCCAATTCTGTAGAGAATCCTTTTGAGAAGAATATCCTAACAGCAATCTTCATGGGACTTCTCAAAGATGGAAAACTATACAGAAGCTTGTACAAGTTCCCAGTGCAAGATCTCACTAAATTCTACAAGTGAGCTACCAAACAAATTAGATGGGAAGAAACCTTCAGCATGGGGGAGCCTAAGCATAAGAACGAAGTAGTTAGCTCCCCCCAGAACAAAAAAGGAGCAAAGAGAATCAAAATAACAATTCCAGTGACCAGCCTACAAAGAGGGTCAAGAGTACGTGACCCCAATACCAAAGTCACCGTGAAAGCTATGACATCTTATTTGATGTGCAAGACAAGATCTTTGCTATAGAAAGGAGCAAGAAAGACTTTGGGAAGCCTAAGCCCATGAGAGCCCCCAGCAAATTTAAGGACTTAAGTAGATTCTGTGCTTACCACAACAAGGTCAAACACACTACCTCGAAATGTTAGGCATTCCGAGATGCCATAGAAGACCTCATCAAAAGAGGTCACTTGCAAGATTATGTGGTCTAACCTTCCAGATAGCAAGCTCAGTAGACTCAACAAAGCACTGATCGAGGGCAAGAACCTTCCATTAGAACCATATTCTAATCTTGTAGTGTTTTACTGAAATTAATGAAAGGACTTTTGAATTTTTGAATTATCTGGTGAAACACTGTATAGAAAGAGAGCCATTCTATATTGATTTGATATCATTTCCAACTGATCAGCTAAGATGTAGACACTCCTTTTTTGGGGAGAAGGAGGGTAATGACCCTCAGCCCAATAGGACAGAACTATTTGAATACATCTAGGGGTAAGATGGCACAAGGCCTACCCTATTGATGCTTCAAAAATAGATAACACCTCGCACGTAGAGATGCCATTAAATACTCAAATCTAGCAAAGAGCTATGAACTCGCTACGGCATAAGGGCATCAAAATAAACTTGATTACTTGCTTGAGCAATAAGATTGCTGTGGGACTGAGCAGCAAGATTACTGTGAAGCTGAGCAACAAGATTGTTATGGGACTGAGCAACAAGATTGCTACTTCATTGAGCAATGAGATTGTTGTGAGACTGAGCAACAAGATTGCTGTCTCACTAAGCAACGAGATTGCTAGCAAAGCCAAAATCATACTACCCACTGAGCAACAAGATTGCTATGGCATAATCGGTAAGGCATAGCTTTCATACAACCAAATGCTTGTAGCTCTCATGTAACCAAATGCCCGCAGCTCTTATGCAACTAAATGTTCACAGCACTCATACAACTAAATGCCTACAGCTCTTATGCGGCCAATCCAGACATTAAGGAACTCATATGCCTAAACTTACTATTACCTAAAAATATGATTGATTGGTCATCTGCATGGTATTCAGCTATAATTTATGCAAAGATTTACACTGTCATCTATGACATATAGAAGGTTCAATACAACATTCAAGAGTTACAAAGAAAACTCATTCATTAAAAGGCCTCATTCAATGAGGTAAATTTACATCAGAAGATTTGAAGTATAGAATTAAAGCATGAAGCCTACAGTTATCGCTTCCATAAGGAAGGAGAGAACTGACCCTTGGGAGATGAACTCTAACTGGCTAAGGGATCGATGAGCACAATTACTCCTAAATCTTCTTCTTCTTATAGCCCTCCTGAGCCAATGGCTCCTTTCCTAACCCGCATCCAGAGCAATTCAAAAAACACTTAAGAGTCTAGCTGGCAAGGTCGAACCTCACAGAAGAACTATGAGAAATAATCCAAGATCTGCACAAGGTTCCCCAACAGCCAGCAAGAAGAGTTATGTAGGAAGTCACATGCAGCAGGCCATTCATGTCTCCTAATCTATTGAAGCAGCCATGCATGCCTCAAAATGCTTCACTAGAAGCTGAACTACCAAAAATATGGGAGGCTTAACTAAAGCATCCATTAGACCATTCCACTAAGAAGCAAGAAGAGCTTCTTAGGCTTTATAAACTAGTCTAGGTTCAGTGAAAGCCCAAAGGATAATTGGCTATTCTAGATTGAATGATCTAGAGAAAATGAAGCTGCCACCCCAATGGATATAGATTATGCATAGTAAGAGGTATGGCCTAAAGTAGGTGAAATGAAAAAATTAAAGTCTGAAATGACAATGCAGTAGAGCAAAGACTTTAATTGCACAACAAACCACAAAGATTTTTGCAACTCCCAATCTGTGAAGCGAATTAAGAGTTAGGGGGCTTATGTTATAGGCAAAATTTAGCCTTGCAAAGAAGATAGATAGAGGCTCAATAGAAGCTAAGTTTAAGCAATAGAAGTCTAGTTCGCTAAGGTTGCTTGGTAGGCACTACCTCACTAATCACGAGGTCAAGATGCAACAAAACCAAAGGCTAGAGGTCTAGCTTACTCAAGTTCACCTCGCCAACTATGATTTCAACCTAGCTAAAGGCTAGCTAAAGGCTAGCAGTGACCCTGAGCCAGGAATAGCTCACAAAATGCAATGTATTTCTTGGATGAAAGCTCAATGAGATGAAGTACCAGACAGGCTCATGTCAGCTCATAGATAGGGGACATACCCATAGAAAGTAACCTATAGAACTCGATTTATAAGGGTTTATATTGTCTTGTACATTTAATGTTTGATGTAACTTATTTATAATGTATAAAATTATATTTGTAACCTCCTAAGCCTCTATAAATAGGAGGAGGAGGATCCTTGTAGGCTAAGCTGAAATAGATATACTGAAACTCTATAGAATTTCCTTCAGATTAATAAAAGTTATTATGGACATAGGGACTAATACTGCCTAGTTTTAGTCGAATCATGTTAAAAATATTACATGCCATTACTATTCTTCCTCTTCACCATCTTTATTATCTTTCTCATTTCTTATTTTGTTAACCAGAAAATGGTTTATGGTTTATGAACCAGTCTCAGTTGATAGGAATTTGGTAAAACCAGATTTCACCGTCAATAGATACATTTTGTGATGTTCACTAGGATGTTGTGATTCAAATAGTATGATACATTAAGGGAGCATTTGGGAAAAGATTGTTGCATGAAGACAGAGGAAATATTGAAATTTTTGAATACATAGATTTAGATTGGGTAGGTTCTCCAATTGATTGTTGTTCCACTTTAGGATGTTGTGTCCTTGAAAGAAGAAATTTGATCTTTTAGAAAAGTAAAAAGTAAACAATACTCACAAGATCAAGTGTAGAGGCTAAATATCATGCTATAGCTCTAGTCACTTGTGAATTGATGTGCCTAAAACTATTCATCCAGGAGTTAGTGTTTTATAAAACAAGACTTGTGAAGCTCATTTGTCATAATTAAGTAGCTTTGTTATTTTGTCCAACTAATTCTTTCTTGAAAGAACTAAATACAGAGAAATTGATTGCCACTTTGTTCATGAAAAATTTAAGTTAGGAGACATTGTGACAACCTTCATTAATTCTAATGATTATCTAGTAGGCATTTTTACTAAATCACTTTAAGGACCAAGAGTAGGCTATATATGTAACTAGCTTGGTGCATATAATACTTATGCTCTAGGTTGAAGAGCAGTGTTGAATAAATAGCTAATATCTAAGAACTAATTATAGCATGTAGAATCATGTTTTGATGAGGAAATTATTTTTGGTTGATTCTAATCAATTACTTCCTAGGCTAGAGTTGGAGTTAATTGATAACTAATTGGTTATAAATTATTGTAAATATCTCTGGATTTGTGTATAAATGTCTATGGCTGAAGCAAATTTCTCAAGCCTTCAAAAATATTCTTCTTTTTCTCATGTATTACTTTCTTTTTTAAGTTTTATGATAAACATGAAGTTGATGACCCAATAAAACAAATGAAGCTCAATCCCACAATTCTAGTACGGGGCCTATGATCTAAAAAATTAACTGAAGCCCACCTTTGCTAGTCAGTTGAAGGTCTTAGATAACACTAAAACCCCTCTTTGTGTCTCTACATATTTATAAATAACAAGGTATGAGTTCCATTTATGATAATTGAATACTTCACTCTCACTTGAGTTCTTTCTAGCTTTAGTATTAGAGGAGCTTTGGTGGTATACACCATTTAAGCCTTTCTGCAAGAAACTTCTAGCTACCACACTAAGCTACTAGAGATTGGAGTATTTATCAATTGATGTCATATATGATTTGATAGATTATGCAAAATCTATATTCTACATCTAAATTATCATAATTTTGTTTTTCATATTCTTCAAATTTAATTTTTATTGAGTTTGATTCATGTTTTCATTTTAGCATCATATGATTCTCATTCATCATTATTGACTGTTAATTATAGTTTTTGTGCATTGCACAAGATTTATCTTCACTATTATTAAATCACACACTCAATCAAGTGTATACTAATCATTATTAATGATCAATTTCATTTAATTTGTTCACATTTTGCTTCATTTTAGTTTTCTTCCCTATTTTTCAAAGGCTTCCCTTTCCATATCGGTCAAATGATAATTCATATGATCTTGTCTCTGATCTCAATATGTATACTTGGTGGATAGTATTTACAAGAAATATGATATTATAACATGATTTGCATGCTTTGAATCGACTATCATATGTCGTAATCATTATTCTGAAATGACTTACAATTCTTGATAATTTGTTTTGAAATATTAATGTCATTCTTTGTCTTACAATAATTGAAAACCTTTTGAAAGCTCATTTAAATGCTTAAATATCATGTTTCATTATGACCTAATTTATTTTTTCAATATGTATAAACAATGTAAAAGCAATATGGAAAACAACGATGAGTAGTATTCCCAGCCATGATCAAGAGCTACTAATAAGCAAAACTTTTACAAACCAACATTCTATCTATCATTGTTAACATTGTAGGCATAGACATTCTCACCATCACCATCATGTTCTTGATGCTGAAATGTTATACAATAAAAAACCACTAGCTAAGCATAAGGCTCAAATGCATGAGGCAAGCATTGCATAAACGACATAACTATAATCATCATGATGAGGAACAGAGACATGACCATGATAAAGAAGGATACCAATATTATTAGGATTATCATGACCATCATGATAACAAAATATTTTACTCATTTAATTGTCCTCTTACTTAGCATTTTAAGGTCCAAAATGACTTATTTGTAGCTGTGTTATTGCATATTTATGATTTGTGTCAATTGGCATCATTAGAAGAAATTCTGCATAATTTGGCCATTTTGAGCAATTTCTATATTCTACACATAACTCAAGCTATGCTTATCCAATTAATGTGATTCTTATTTTGTAGGAAAGCTAAGATATAGCTCTACGAACTTCATGAAGACCTCCAAAGCTGAATCTCACAATTGTCTATCTGAATTTGGAGTTAAATTCAAGGCCAGAATATTATCTCGGGCAGCCTGACCTCTAAGCATTCATTAGGCGATATCTGGAGTTATACAAGTCCAAATGAGGTGAACCTAAGCCCAAATGGAAGCTAAGACATAATACTACAACTTTCATGAAAGCTTCTAGACCTAAATTCAGCAAATTGAGTGTGCAATTGGAGCTGTAATCAATTGGAGCTGCAATTCAGAGGTAGAATGCTGATGAATTGGGCCTCTGTAGAATTGGATTTTTAGGCCCCAATTTGCATGTATCTTAAGCCTAATGAACCATCCTTTGCACCAGCTCTCACTGAACCAGCTGGAGAGTAGTAAGTCAACAAAAAACTAGAAGAAGCAACCTGCAATAGCTCAGAACATGCAAGAAGAGTGGCAACAAGCAACTAGATCAGCCATCATTACTTACTCACCAACCATGCAGCTAGCTTCTCTTCTCTTTTCCCGGGCAGTAAGTCCTTTTAGTTTGGGGAGATTTTAGTTCAGTTTTGCAAGTAGTTTTCAAGTAGTTTTTTAGTTTAGTTTTCTAGTAGTAGTAGTGTAGGATGTTTTCTTCTTCTTTTCTTTGTATTTTCTGCCTTCCATGGAAGGTTGAGTTTGTAATCAGCAAAAGGGGTTGACAAACTTGAAGATTAATGTAGAGATCTTGTTCCTTCATTTTGCATTCAAATTACTGGTCATTTCTTTCCTTTTTCCTCTTTGTTTTGCTATGAATATTTGAGTTGAATGGCTTCATTTGATTTAGATGTTATATAATTATTGCTTAATGATCAATTATAGGAAGAGGATAGCAAAACTAGGCAATGCATTGAGCTTTTGATGTGTTGTTTACTTGGCTGAATCCCGACTGCTTAAGATGGATCCATGAATCATTCCAAGGCTTTTTGTTATGATTATCAACAATTGAATGAATATTTAGTGATCAAGGATACATTAATCTCAAGCTTAGTAGATTCCTTTGGGCTGGTTAGTTTATTTCTTCTTGTTTTTTCATTTATGCTTAGTGTAGCTATTAGATTAGTTTCTGCCAACCCCCCCTTATTTCTACCTCTTAATCTGATTGATTTCATCCACCAAATGATCCAAGAGCCCGACCCGGTGTTGCCTATACTACAAGTGGTTTAGGTAGCTCGGTTATAAATTTCTAATCCTGATTGGCCTCGACAACCGATCACATCACCATAACAATTGAGATTACAATTCTAAGGATTTTGATAGAGAGCATACAATTAACTCTCACTCATATGGGAGATAGAATAGAGAAATGAATTAGTCAGGTAATTGCAATGATCATGACTATCAAGACCATGATAACAAGGAGAATTTGCACCCTTTCACCCTAGAATGCTAATATCTTGAAATTTTAAGACTCTATCCAACCTAGACTCATATGATGGAATGACTATCCCTCAAGAGCACATGGAAGCCTTCCATGTAGCAATGTTGCTACCAAGAGCACTAGATGTTGAAAAGTCCTGGATCATTCCCTTATTCTTTTAAGGGAATTTGTATACTCCTTTAGTTTCTTGTAAACTTTTTGAATTTGATAAGATTGTAAAGAATAGTTTTATATTAAGAAAAGTTGCAAAAATTAACCCATAAATGTGTAGATTATAGAATTTAAAAACTATATAGCAAGAATGTAAAATTACAAGTAGGAAAAATAATGATTCAGTGCACAAGTTTTTTTAAAGTGGTTCAACTAGAATTGAAATCACAATTCAAGTGTACTCCACTGGATCATTCCTCAACCAAAAGACCACTTTATTATCAAAACTATCAAGAATTATAATAGGCTCCTAAAATGCTAGTTTTACAAAAACAACAATACAAGACTTTCCTGACTTCTTGCTAGCCTTCAAGATTTTACAAGCTCTTCTTGCAAACCAAAACACAAGAAATTAAATAGGCTCTTACTAACCTATACAATATTTCTATCAACCTGGAAACCTGAAAAGAAAATATAAGAAAAGATGAAAGTAGAGTAAGAAATACAATACCAGAAAGTTTAAGAGAAAATTCTCAAACAGCTAATGTGAGTTTAACAGAATTTTGATTTAGAAACTTTTGATCTGATTTGGAAATCTTGTGAGGTAAAGATATATCTGGTTTAGCTCTTCTTGTCTGTGATTTTCAAACTTGAAGATGATAGAAGAATGTGAAAATCTTGTTAAAAACTAAAGGTGGTAGGGGTTTTATAACTACTATAACCGTTTGTAATAGAATAATTGATTTTCAGTTTGTGACTTGATTCTTGAATCGATTCAAAGAAAAATCCTAACCTTTAGTTTAAAAAAATTTTAAAAGCTTTTCTTCATGAATCAGTTCATATAGATTTGTGAACATGAATCGATTTGTAATGCGTAAAATAGTTTTTATAAAATCTTGTTTTCTTCAAGTGGTTTGTTTCTATCTACCTCATTTTTAAAATATTTGTTTGAATCAAAATTCATTTGAATTCACTTATAAAAGATCCTATAAAAAGTAATTCCTAATTCTAATGTTGATCTTTTAAATTACATTTATACTTTGAAACCTGCAAAATAAATTAAAATAAATAGTGAAATATATTGTTAGATAATAATGTAACTGATTTGATTAAAATTATTTTTCAACATTAAAACCAAGAAATATGTGGCTAGAGTAACCTAGGCTAACAATTTTCCCTTTTTTGATAGTGATAAACAATTTTAGATAAGGTTCAAAGTATAATAAAAAATAGTAAACTTTTTATTTTAAAAAAATTCTTTTTATTTTGAAATTTTGAAATTTTCAAGTTTCTCCCCCTTTTGAATAGAAAATAATATCTCATTAAAAAATTATTTTTAGTTTGAAAATAGCATCTAAAATTTATGGGATTTTTTGAAAATTCCATAATTCTTCCCTTTTTAGCACATCAAAAAGTAATAATATAAAAAATATATGCCAAAATATAATAAAAGAGAGTAGAATACAATAATCAGGATTTAATCAACATTTATATGTTAACTTTAAAAAAAATCATATATCAACCTGAATCAAAATATCAAAATAAAATTTAAATCAAAAAATAATATCCATAATGCGAATGTAATATTAATCAAAAACTTGTATAAATTACAACAATCACAGTAATGAAAATATCCAAAATATATATCATTTTGAATTAAAATATGCAAAATATCCAGAAAATATTAACCACAATCAATTTACATCACAATATCAAAATATAGTCTCAAAAGCATAAGAACATTTGTAAGAACAAAATAGGGGAAAATGAGACTATGGGATACGAACATCAAATAATAACATAAGCACAAATAACTACTCTGCAGGAGGTGACCCAATTCTTTGTAATTCTTCATCTTCATCTTATTGTTGTAGTTTCTATGTAATTTCTTGAACTTGATTCTCAAGTGATTTGAGCCTTTAGTTGATCTTCTTGTCTCTTTTACGGCTTTCTTCTTCCATATGAGATATTCTTTCTTCCATAAGGTCAAACCACATTTCTTGAGCATTAGATATTTTGTTTGTTTGATCAGACATGCGTTTGTGCAATCTTTCTATCATTTCAGCAATCTTGGCTTTAGCTTCAGTTGAAATTCCAACTGAGCCTGAAATTTCTCCAGATGGTTGAGTAGGTTTAGATTTTTTTTTGGTTTATTTCCCTTGCTCATTTTCTTTCAAACCCATTTTGTGTAAACATGATGTTGTAATCATTATGGTTGAATCTAGCGGTGCAAACAAAATTTCATTAGAAAGTTGTATTTTGAATTTGGTAATGAAGGGTGTAAGGATCATGCCATATGGAAGAAAACTAATATTTGTTCTCTTAGAACATTCACCCATGTATTTCAAAATGAAATATGAAAAATTGAAATCTAGTTGGTTTTTGATAATCCATTTTAAAAATAGTTCATCTTCCACAATTTGAGTAAAATTGGTGATCCTTGGCCAAATTATTTTGCACAAAGCATAATTTAGGATCCTATCTTTAAGAGATAGGCCAGTTATAAGCAATTTCTTACTACCATCTTTTCGGGTGGAGTAGGGAAATAGCATTCTAACAGCTAGTTCCTTACTATAATCAAGAAAAGATCCTGCAATAAGTTTGGCATTGTGTTATTCATACCAAATTCATTGGCAAATAGTTCAAAATCCACAACCATATGTTTATGCATCACATAATAAGATTATTTTCCATTAGCATTAGCAAGATCGGCATAGAAAATTTTCATTAACTTAGGATAGGCAATTCCTTTGAAGGTCAAAAATTTTTCTAGCCTATATTTTGCTAACAATTTAGACAGATGGGTAGTTTTCAACAATTGATCATTGAAACATTTTAAAGGTTCTATTTTCCTATTTTCTAGAGAGAGATAGGCAGCATACTCATTAGATGATTAGAAGAATGATTCTTCATCTATTGATTGGGCAACCTTCATTGGTGATTTGTCCTTTCACTTTGCTATAAGTTTGATCCTTTTTGCCATTTGTGTTGTGATTATTGAAAAGAGTGAAGTTTTGACACCTAGGGTTTTTGGGGTGTGATTTTGGGCTTTTTGATTTAGGCTATTTTTGTGAAATCAATTGGTTAAAATAGTTCAGAATCGAGTTTCTAATATTTCTGTGGAAGAAATTTAGGTAAAGAAGTGTTAGAGGATGAGTTTTGAGGGACTTTTTTTTTAGGGAAAGGATGAGAGAGTTTTGGCTAGGGGGTTGAGAAAATACTATGAAACGGGTTCAACATCGATTTGTGCATATATAGTATCATGCCTTGAATTGATTCGTGAATCAATTTAGAGAGCAAAGATTTACTAATGAATCAATTCAGGTTTAAATTTACTCATTGAAATTCATAAGGGAATCAATTACTGAATCGATTCATGCAAGAGTGGATATTCTACGAATTGATTAGGAAATTGATTCATCTAGAAGTTTTAGAAAAATTTGAAAATATGAGTCTTTCTGAAAGTGTATGAAATCGAATGAATCAATTGAAGAATCAATTCTTAGTGTTTATAATTTCAGAAGTGAATCGATTATAGAATCAATTCAAAAACTCATAAAAAACCTGGATAAATAAGAATTGATTACTAAATCGATTCAAGGATCTTGAGTTTAGCTTTTCTAAGTTTTTTTTTGGTTTTCCCAAGGGTTTTTCTAGTCATTCAAATTCTTAAATAGAATCTCAAATCACTTAAAATCTCAAATTCTCTCCATGTACCTACAAAACAAACTTAGCAACATCTCCTGTGCTTAAGTTAGCAGTTGCAATATACAAATCAAATATGAAAAAGAAGAAAATTTACTAAAGATTTTAGGGGGTTTATCATTGTTTATCTTGTGTTGAGTACAACTTTTGTTCTACATCATGAGTTACTTTCTTTTCTCTTACATAGACCTGCAAAACTAAAACTAAGTTTGCTTGGCTAGTACCAGTAAGTTTTGGGTCCATACTTGTTAATAGGCTCAATAGAAACTTTCTTAACAGTAGATTATTTTGGTAACCACATAAGCTTCTCATTTGGTTTTAACAAATATGTTCCATTTCTAAATGGATAGTCACTAATATGAAGGCCTTTATGATTACAGTAATAACAGGTGATACGGGTAGGATTCCATCTTTTAGATCTTTTATACTGCTGTCTATATCCTAAGCTAACTTTATTTTGAAAAATTTTCTGATTTTTTAGCATGCCATTCAGTTTCTCATTACTTTCAACAAAACCTTGTAACATCTTATTCAATTTCTCTATTTCTAGCTTATAGGACTCACAATTTTCACATGCTTTGGTCTCACTAAATAAATTTTCAGCTAAAATATTCAAGTCAACATTTTCTTTTTCAATTTGCTCAATCTTCTTGACCAAGTTCTCATTCTAACTCTTTAATTTCTTTATCTCTTTATTGGTTTTTGTCAATGCTTCCTAAATTTCTTCATACAAGTCATCAGAATCATCATCATTTGTATCATCAATTTGATTGCTAGAATCACTATTAGTATCACTAACATAGGAACCATAGAAAAATGAAGGATATTACATAACCTGTGAGCTTTCATTATGTTTTGCCATAAGACAGTGTTGATCTTCCTTTTTGCAATCAACTTGAGTATCTCCATTGTAGATGATCTCTAGAGTGTCTAAGATCTCTTTTGCTGTATTAAACTAAAAAATTCTTTGAAATTCATTAGTAGACAGTGAATTAATAATAATCCACTTTACCTTTGAGGCAAGAAGGTGTTTCCTTCTCTCTTCATCAGGCCATAATATTCTAGATTTAGGTTGTAAACTTCCATTAACAAAAATTTTAGGGCTTTTATAACCAATCTCAAGAGTTTCTAACATATCAACATCCAAGGCCTCAATAAAAATTTTAATTTTATACTTCCAAAAGGTAAAATTTTTAGAGTCAAAAGTAGGTGGCTTGTTTAGAGATGTACAGTCTAAAAGCATAGTCAGATTATGATCCATATTCTTATCAAAGAAAGAGGAGTATCAAGGGCCAAAGCTCTAATACCAATTGATAAAACTCAGACGTTTATTCCTTTATTGAAATTTGTATACTCCTTTAGTTTCTTGTAAACTCTTTGAATTTGATAAGATTGTAAAGAATAGCTTTGTATTAGGAAGAGTTGCAAAAAATTAATTAATAAATGTGTAGATTATAGAATTTAACAATTATGTAGCAAAAATGTAAATTTAGAAGTAGGAACAATAAAGATTTAGTGCACAAGTTTTTTAAAGTGATTCAATTTAAATTGAAATCACAATTCAAGTCTACTCCACTAGATCATTCCTCAACCAAAAGACCACATTATTATCAAAACTATTAGGATTAAAAACAAGCTCCTAAAATGCCAGCTTTACGAAAACAACAACACAAGATTTTCCATGCTTCTTGCTAACCTACAAAATTTTACAGGCTTTTCTTGCAAACCTAAACACATAAGAAATTAAACAAGCTCTTGCTAACCTATACAAGATTTCTATCAACCTAGAAACCTCAAAAGAAAATATAAGAAAAGATGAAGGTAGAGTAAGAAATACAATACCAGAAAGTTTGAGAGAAAATTCTCAAATAGCTAATGTGAGTTCAATAGAATTTTGATACAAAAACTTTTGATTTGATTTGGAAATCTTGTGAGGTAGAGAGAAATCTAGTTTAACTCTTCTTCTCTGTGATTTTCAAACTTGAAGATGATAGAAGAATGTGAAAATATGATTAAAAACTAAAGGAGGTTGGGGTTTTATTATTGTTGTAGCCATTTGTAATAGAATAACTGATGTTTAGTATGTAAATTGATTCTTAAATTGATTCAGAGTAAAATACCAACCTTTGGAAAAATTTTTTGAAATCTTTTCTTCATGAATCAATTTGTAATGTGTAAAAAAGTTTTATAAAATCTTGCTTTCTTCAAGTGGTTTCTTTCTATCTACCGCATTTTAAAAATATTTGTTTGAAACAAAATTCATTTGAATTCACTTACAAAAGATCTATAAAAAATAATTGCTAATTCTAATGTTGATCTTCTAAATCACATATATACTTTGAAACCTACAAAAAAAAATTAAAATAAATAGCAAAATATGTTGTTAGATAATAATGTAACTAATTTGATTAAAATTATTTTTCAACATCAAAACAAAAAAATATGTAGCTAAGGTAGCCTAGGCTAAGAGATGTGATTATGTGTCAAGTGTTTTCCATCACACTAAAGAAAGTAACCTTTCATTGTTTTATGAGCTTGAAGCCAAACATGATTGAACAATTTTGGGATTTAGTCAACCAATTTCTAGTTCACTTTCTCCTTAGTGTACAAGAAGGCCATCGCATGATTTTGGGATTTAGTTGACTAATCTCTAGCTCACTTTGTTACCTCTTGAGTGCTCAAGAAGACCAGTGCATTACTTATGACCAGAAAATAAGGAAAAAATGAACCACTAAAGCAATACCTCAGCTGTTTCAACCAAGGGATACTAGAAATAAAAGATTTACAAGAAATGGTAGCAATGTACTCCAATTTTATAAGATGATGATCAAAAGACTTCTCCAAATCACTAACAAAGAAATTGGTGGATGGTCTTGCTAAACTACTAGCAAGGTCAGCTAAATTATAAATATTAAAGAAATTGTGCACACAAAAAGGCAAGTTGAATGACATAGGTGATGACCAGCTGTTTCAATCAGAAGGATTATTTTTCCCCAGGTAGTAATTCACTAATTATACTTTGATGAATGTATCATTGAAGACAATTATGGATGATGTCAAAGTAGTTGAGAATGTGAAGTTGCCACCACAAAAGAGATAGAGGCCGCCACTAATAGGAACAAACAAATACTACCTATTCCATAGACATTGTTCTTATAAAACAAATGGTTGCATAAATTTAAAGAATAAAATTGATGTATTGATATGAAGGGGATATATGTAACAATACAAGAAGAATGATCATGATGACAAAAGGTGACCGTTCAAGCTGTGGGGTTATCTGAGAGAGCAAGAACAATCATGATCACATTGTTTGATAGCAAAAATAGATAAAAAGTCCAAGGAACTTGAGGGAAACCCAAAGACAATTGCAAGTATGTTTGAAAACATTGTCAAAGGTTTTGTGGGTGAAGGCAAGCCAAGGACTGCACAGAAAAGGCATATGCACTAGGTTATGATAATAGGGGAAAAGAAATAAAATAGGAGGCTAGACTTTGTGATATCTTTTTTTTTGGAAGAGGATTATATTTTGAATTTTGATTAAGAATATTATGATTTGATGGTGATCACAACAACCATCCATAACTATGTAATCAAAAGGATATTACTTGACTAGAGAAGCTCCACAAAAATCTTATACAATTATACAACTAGAGTAGTGCCTATACAAACAATCTTACCATATACTAGGGAAATCTAATCGAATTCTTAAGGAAGCAAGTGCCAGCCTTAGGATCAATCAAGATGATTAGGAAAATGGCCTTAGATCTAGAATTTGGAAGTTGAATTTTTGGTGGTGAAGGTGCAAAATATAGCTTACAATGCAACCCTTGGAAGAACATCTCTAAATTAGGCTCAAGCTATTGTTTCAACTCCACACCTGTTAATGAAATTTCCCATTGGCAATAACATCTATTAAGTCAGGGCTGATTAGTGCATGACATAGAGATGTTACATGAAAAATTTAGAGGAAGGATAGATTCCCAAAGCTGAAGAAAAACTACATTTGGAAGCACAACCAATGAATGAAAAAGCACTAATCATTAGGTTAAAAAAAGAGGAAGCAAAGAGTTAAAATGATCCCATATGGTGATTTTATTTGACTTCATGAATATTGCTTAATTAAATTTTGGAATTCCTATTGCTTTTTCCTGATATTTTTACAGTTAAAAATGATCCCCTATTTTATCTTGTGAGACATTGGTTTACAAATATCAATAGACATTAGTAATAAGGATATGTGTTTTTAACAAAGGATAAATTGTGAAGAATAAAATCATGAAGTGCTTTCATCATATTCCTATTACTTTGCATAAATCTTGAAGAATAAAATCATGAAGAATGAAGCAAAAATGTAGAAATCCTAAATGAAAGTATGACATTTGCTTGATCACCTTTGACCATTATAGGCAATCAAAATAGTATGCCTATGGTGTTGATGGCCTTACGCACAAATTGCCCTAGAAATTCAATGAAGGTTGCTCAAGGATTTTGGAAACAAAGTTAAAATGAGATTTAAGAATTCAAAATGAAAAGTTCACAAATTAAAGACAAAAATCAAATGATATACTTTGTCACAAGGACTACCACAATAAACCTAGCATAGCATAAACGATCTCCTTGAGAGATTAGTCAAAGGATTGCAAAGTGATCTTTAACTAATTGCACTTGTCAGTCAAGAATAATCCTTTTGAAGAGGATATAACAACAAAAGCAAAATTAGAATCTTCAAAACAAAAGAATAATAAATTTTATTAAACAAGCGATTCATTCAATTCATTTACAAAGGCTGCTATACTCAATATTCTCTAAAACTTTCCTATGGTATATGTTTAGAAATTAGAGGACATATCTATTTTCAATCACAAAAAAGAAAAATCGATGATTAGAAAAGCCATCATTATGGTTGTCTTGTTTGCCTCAAATAGTTACAAATCAATCACCTAGATTTACTCTTATTAATCTCCTTTGTTCTTCCTTGTTGGATCACACCACTAGCAGGGAATAATTAATCAAACTAGCTAGAGCTATTTCTGGAGGTTCCATTATTGGTAAACAATGATTCATTAATGCACTTTAGAATTGACTATTACCTAAGCATAAGTATAATATGGTAACAAAGGTAACTTTAGTAGTCCAAAAAAAATCTTTGTAAGCTAGAGAATGTGAATCTCTATAAGACTCCAATTTTAGGGACAAACATATATGAAGCCCATTGACAAATGTCGAGAGCATGAAATGAAGAGAAAACAAATCAGAGCATGGAGAACATCAGAAAGATTTAAGTATAAGGTTGAACTTGGTAATAATAAAGAGATGAGAGAATTTATAGGCCTAGGGAGTTCCAATAAAGAGATAAGATCAAAAGAATTGAATCATTAAGATTTAATCACACAAGGATTATGGCAGTAAAGTAGGGATGGTAACAATTTTGGTAAAGTCAATGGCAATTAAAAGGAATTCAATTCCTAACAGATGGATAGGAAACATAATAGTTAACAAACAAGATTTTTAAAGATAATTAAGTATCAACAACATTATCAACAAGAGATCTCTAGTGGAAACTCCCCACTAGTGATCATGTGATTGGTCAACTAACTAATGAATAAGTTAAGATCATTTCAACAATTCAAACAAGCCTCACCTAACCTTACAAGGATGGGCTAGTGATAAACA
Source organism: Saraca asoca (assembly GCA_026873985.1). Lineage (NCBI taxonomy): Eukaryota > Viridiplantae > Streptophyta > Magnoliopsida > Fabales > Fabaceae > Saraca > Saraca asoca. Next base: position 8,580 of record JANHAO010001789.1, on the reverse strand, counting down.
TAAAGCTAACAACCCAATAAAATAGCTAAAGCCTAATCTAGCAATACCAATAGGGACCTATGATTCAACAAATTAACCAAAGCCTAACTCTACTTACCAACTATGGGTCTCAGATGACACCAAAACCCTTATTTGTCCTTTTGCACATCTATAAATAGCAATGCATGAGTTCTATTTATAAGAATTGAATACTTTACTTTCACTTGGATTCTTTCTAACTTCTACATTATAAGGGCTTTGTTGATATTCATTGCTTAAGCCTTTATGCAGGTGACTTCCAGCCACCACACTCAGTCACTAAAAATTGGAGCACTCATCTTGTTACAAATAAATGCCACACACAACATTTATAGGAGGAGCAACATACACTCACATTTTTGTGTGACTAAGAGATTCAGGTTCCTAAATTATGTTAAAGAAATGTTAGTTACATATAATTGTCACACACAACACTAATAAAAATTTTACATGACATTTTCCAAACAAGTGCCATATCATTCAACAAAAATCGGAAGGAACCATAGGGATTAACAATATTTTTGTAAATTTATTATAAGGTTCACATCGTTCTCATTATCTAAAGGCAGTATTATTGTGCATATAAAGCTTTTCTCATAAAGAAATCCTATGGTTGAAATTAATTGTGTAAGAATATTATGAGAGACAATTGCATGTAACACATTGCTTTATTCTAAACTTTGTTGATTGAATTGCAAAAGGGCCAGACTATTATGCTCTAGATAAAATTGGGGCATATATGCCCTAAACACATGAAAATATAAGAATGGCCCATATTACACTAAAAGTAAGAGATAAATCTTTCTCTTCATTTGAAATACTATGATAGATGTTTCTTGTGGAGATTGGATAATCATATTGTAAAGACCTTAAAGGTTGATATACACACTTTAAGAAAACAAAAGGGTTACTCGATTACATAGAAGGGCATGTTTGCAAGTATTTATGTAGAAATTGTTTTAAGTAAGCAACTTATCCCTAAAGTGGTGTCTAGGAAATATATTCCCAATGTAGTATGAGGGCCTTCACTTAATTTTCTTCAATTATGGAAAGTTTGACCACCAAAAGGATTTATACCTAACCTTGTTGCATTAGGATTTTGATAAGTCTTAAGAAGGATGTTGATCCAACCCATAATGAAGAAATCTAGAATGGAACACAGATGGAAATTAAGTCCACAGATACTTCAAGGATAGTATGTGCTGGGGTATATATTGCCAATAATAGTAAGGTCATCGGCGATGAGGATTTTGGTGGTTGGATGTTACAACAATGGCCCATTAGGAGAGAGGGATTAAAAATAGAAAATCTGCACAATTTATGCAAATTGGTGATTTTGGCATAATATCTCAGGAGTTTCCCATCCTAATTTTCATCAGATTGAGTGGGGGGGTCAAGATTTGTAGCTTTAGGAAGTTTAGAAACAAATTCTTTGTTTGAAACTCAGGAAAATAATGATAAATGTTGTGGGTAATTTTGGAGCCATATAAATAGGTTGGTAAATGCCCAATGGATAAGTCTAGCTAATAAGGGCTTAATTCATCTAGGATTAAGGTCGCTAAGCAAGGCATCAACTTGCCAAATGCAGACTTAGGTTGCTGGTCAACAAGGGTCCAAGTAGCAACCTTCGGTCATTGAGGATAAGGCCTAGCCTATAGCTCAAAATACATTTTTCCAATCATCAATCTAGGGAAATCCATTAAGTTGCCTATTTTAATAGAAATCTGTTATTATCTATCAATCCAGGAAAATCCATTATTATCCATGAAGTGATCAAAATCAATTTAGGATTCTTTTTAGTTATTGAATTACATTCAAACTGCAACATCCCAGCCATTATAAAAAGGGATGAAAACATTATACAAGAAACAATTAGGAATCAAGAAATAATAAAAAAAAAAAGAAAGAATCAAGAAAAGAAAGAAACAACAAATACTCAACAAAAATACTAAGAAATAAAATAATCGTTGATGTAAGCATTGCACTCAGCCGAATCACGTTAAAAACTCCTCATGTTTCCCTGTTCTTCCTTTCTCTCTCTCTTTATCTCTATTTTATACTCAATTTATAGTTTGGGATTCTGGACTTGGATTGATCAAATTCACATGCCAATATTTTAGTGCTAGAAGGAAGGCCTTAAATTGCATTCTCCTTGATTTTCTATCTTATTGTAATGGCTAGAGGAAGAACCACTAGGAGTTCAGATGCTGGAGTTGACCAGCCTGATAGTTGCATGGAACAATAGAGAGACCCAGTTCTTCCTACAGTAGGTATTTCTGCCATCCCCACCACATGTATTGCCACTGACATGCCCCCAATTGCCTTTCGCCAGCCTGTTGTTATTGTTCCTAGGGCTGATGGAGTGCAACCATGGCACCAACGTTAAGAAATGCTTAAGAGCATGGTGAGAGAGTTGGTTGAAGTAGGTAGGGCACTGACTCAGGCACAAGCCTAGGGCATGTAAAAGTAGGTTAAGGATGCTACACCCAGAGAAGTACTCCAGCAACCGTGGGAACAAGCTCAAGAGGATAGGCCAATCAGAGAAGAACTTCAACATGATCATTCAGTTGCTGTTCCAATTTATGGCCAAGATTAAAAGTCCATCAAGCTTGAGAGGATGATGATGGAGATAATCAGTGATGTGTGGGTTCATGTCAAGTTGAAGGCTCAAACAGGACCAGTCAAGGACATGTTTTAGATTGATACTCACCGAGTCACAAGCAAAGAAGGTATAGAACCTTAGATTACCACTCCCATGACCAGGGAAGGAGTCGACGATCCTCTAGTTGTCGATATGGAGCATAGAACCAAATGGTATTTAGAGGATAACAATCAACTATTCATTATAAACCTCAACCTCGTAGAATAGATAAGAGAAATAGCTCGCCTCAAGGTTGTGACCTACTAGGCATTCGGTGCTAGTTGAGGCCCGACCTACTAGGCATTTGGTGCTAGTTAAGGCACAACCTATTGGGCATTCGATGCTAGTTAAGGCGTGGCCTACTAGGCATTCAGTGCTAGCTGAGGCATAACCTATTGGGAATTTAGTGCTAGTTTAGGAGTCACCTACTGGCATTCGATGGTAGTTCAGGTGCAACTTACTGGGCATTTAGTACTAGTTGAGGCGCGACCTATTGGGCATTCATTACTAGCTGAGGCATGACCTACTGGCATTTGATGCTAGTTGAGCTGCGACCTACTAGGCATTTGGTGCTAACTAAGGTGCGACCTACTAGGCATTCAACTTGACATATTTACAAAGTCATGGTTTACTAGCTAAGACACATTTCAACCTTTAAGTTATCATCTGTGACCTACTAGGAATTCATTGCTAGCTGAGGCATGACTTGTTGGGCATTCAACTTGGCATATTTATAAAGTCATGGTTTGCTAGCTGAGGCACATTTTAGCCTTTAAGTTGTCATTTGTGACCTACTAGGCATTCATTGCTAGTTGAGACACGACCTACTAGGCATTCAACTTGACATATTTACAAAGTCATGGTTTGTAAGCTAAGGTGCATTTATGTCAACCCTTGAGTTATCATCTATGACCTATTGAGCATTCAACTTAGAAGTTTACACGACAGCATGGTAGATCATAGTTGCTAGCTTTTACCAGCAAACTATAGCTCCTAGTTTGTAAATCACATTAAGAGTTAGGGGCTAATGTTATGGGTAATTTTAGAACCATATAAATGAGCTGGTAAAAGCCCAATGGACAAGTCCAGCTGACAAGGACCCAATTCATCTAGGATTTAGGTTGCTGGAGCAAGGCATTAGCTTGCCAAATGTGAACTTAGGTTATTGGTCAACAAAGTTCAAAATAGCAACTTTAAGTCACTAAGAACAAGGCCTAGCTCATAGCTTGAAGTATGCTTTCCCAACTGTCAATCTAGGAAAATCCATTTAATTGCCTATTTTAATGAAAATTCATTATTATCGATCAATCCAAGGAAATTTATTATTATCCATGAGGTTATCACTATTAATTTAGGATTCTTTTTAGTTATTAAATTACATTCAAACTGTAACACCCCAGCCATTATAAAAGGGGATGAAATCATTATACTAAAAATAATCAAGAAACAATTAGGAATCAAGAAACAATTAGAAAAAAAAGAATAAAAAAAAAGAAAGAAATACCAAATACTCAGCAAAAATATTGAGAAATAAAATAATCATGAATGTAAGCATTACACTCGACTAAACCATATTAAAAACTCCTGGTGTCTCTCTATTCTTCCTCTCTCTCTCTCTCTTTTACACTCAATTTGTAGTTTGAGATTCTAGACTTGGGTTGACCAAATTCACACATCAACAGATAGGCTGGTTAATGAGCCTATTTTTAATGCTAATCTTAATATCAAAGTTAGATTGACTTTAGAAGAAAATGATTCTAATCATGTTTATCATGTTAGAAGAAAATGTTTGGGTTCAAAATCTAATTCTAATTTGGAAAACCATGGTTCTTAAAGTTTGGGCCAAAATATGGGCCAAAGAAGTAATCAAGAAAACTTGAACAAACCTGTAGATATATCTATGGGCTAGAATATTAATTCATAGGCCAAAAAGGATAAAGGTAAAGGAAAGGAATCTACTGATTCCATTTTGCATGTTTCTCTAGCTTCAAACTCATTTCCTGTTCCCACGCAAATAAAGAGTCAAGCCATACCAGACTCTTACATTCTTAAAACATCTATAGAGTTGAATTTGGCTCCTCTAAAACCTCAAGATCCCATAAATCTAGTGTACCTCATGAAAACACTTGCATCGTCTATTACAAAGGAGAAGTAGGCTAACCTTATGGGTTTGGAAACGGTTAACACTGTAAATGTAGGTTTGTTTACAAGTTTTAAAAGTAACATTATCAACATTTGTTTTTATGAATTTTCTTTCATAGAATTGAAGGGGGCAAGCTCCCTATCTTTTGTTTCTTAGGTAAGAGATTAATTCATGTGCACTATTTAGGTGTCATTAATACAATGGAACCAAATATTACAGAACGAAGAGCTAATGATGTTACTAAAAAAATTAGCTTTGATGGCTATTATGAAGAGTACAATTTAAATGCATTTTATGTCCCTTCTCTACTTAATATTTTGTCATGTTTATGTACTAAATTGGATACTTGTGATTGGTTTCTTGAATTGATAAGTTTTGGAACTTAATTGGATTGATTTGGTAATTTGACACTATTTTAGGGTTTTGGGTATATATGGAGTTTTTGACTTTGGCTTTAGGTGATTCTTATTCCTTTGGAAAATAAGTGAACACTCTAGAAATGTAATGAAGTCCTAAGCCTAGTTCAACCTTTTAAAGAGTCAAATTCAGCCTATAAGCTGAAATAGAGTGTTGATTTGATAACCTAAAACTATTTTTGATATTTTGACCATAATTATAGTTTCAAACCTTAATTTGGTGCAAACTCAAGCCCATTGTATAGCCAAGATCCACTCCACAACTTTCATGAAAGGTTTGAAGTGTAAATGCACCATTTTGATTAAGTTTTAAGGCTATGAATTCAAATAACAAATTTTGTTATGTTTTAGACTGCTTTGGAAGACTATTTCAATTTTTAGCCCATAAATTAAGTTAGAAATCAAATTTCTAAGAGATGGAGCAACAAATTTTATGAAGAGATCCATATCCAATTATGCCTTCTTCAAGCCTAAGTAGATAAAGGAGTGAGCTCATATAAAAGCCTAGCTAAGACTTAATTGATTCATTCTTTTATATTCTTTTCCTTTTCTCTACTTTTGTAAGAAGGAAGAGCTCTCCCAGGGTAAGAACACCAGCCTCTTTTAGGTCTTCTTTTTTTCTTTTATTTTTATTTTTATTTTTATTTCTTTCATAATGTGTAGCTAAATCTTTTATCCAATTTAAGGGAAAGTTTGCTTCAATTCTCTTGTGAGTTGTGAGGCTTGTTTCTATTATTGATTTGTTCCCAATTTGATTTCCTTATTTCTTTAACTTAATTCCATTAATTGATTTGGATGGTTAATTAATTAAGTTTATTAATTAATTTTTTTATTTTCATCAACTGCTAGCTAAATTTCTATTATCATAGTTGTTTATGACTGTTTGGCTTTAATAGCACTAGGGCTTTTGATGTGCAGTAGTGCAAATTGATTATCCTAAAGAAATAAGGATGATTAATGAATTTGCTACTGGGGTGAGTTTCTTAATCAGTCTTGGTTTTTTTGGTTCATAATGCTATTGTTGAGATTGATTGAGGTGTTAAGTTGTGATTAATTCAAAAATAAGAGCTTGATTTGCAAAATTAAAGGGAAATTAACAATAATTGATTAGATGCTGGACCTGATTTGATTCTTAGCTAAGTAGTCAAAGAGGGAATGAAACATTTGTGTTAATGATCAGTCACTGAATTGAATTCAAAAGTTCCTTGGATTGAAGTTTTTCCACTTAAGTTCCCCTTTTATCTTTTATTCTGTTGTTTATGTTATTGCAATTAGTTTAATTTTTTATTCTTAGTAGTTAATTATAAAACCCTCCCACCTTTACTATTAATACATTAGATTAATCTCCAGTCTTTATGATTTGATTTGGACTCGCCCTTAATATAAGCTAAGGTAATTCAACATTTTTCTTTGCCTATCTTGACAATTGTTAAATTTGGAACCATTGCCAGGGATTAGCTTGATTAATTTTTTTTTGTTTCTAGCAAAACTTAGTATTTAGGATACTAACTTTAGGATTAGGCTTTAAATTCTATTTGTTTTTTATTTCTTTCACCCACTTTTGTCCATAGGTTTGTCAGTTTACAAGTGTTTCTAATGGGAATAGATTGAAATTTTTTTTTTATGGAATCAAGAGCTGGAATTATGCTGGCTAGTATATTTTGGCCTTCTAATCAAAACTCGTTCTTTGCCATGAAACCCTACCTATTTTCACAAAATTCCATCATTTACTACTATTTTTTAATTTTTTGTTATTTTTCTCATTTACTAACTGAGCTTTCACTTTTGGTTTTTCTTGTGTCCTGTTATTTTATGAATTTCTTTTATTATTTTCCTTGTTTCATATTATTTAACATTTTGAGTTAGAAGTCATGGCTAAGAATTATAGACTTGCACAATAATTGTTTGAGTTAACTTCTCTAATTCATTAATGGACACATATGCAAGCAGCCAATGGGTGTTCACCATTACAATCTTATGAACCATTCCAGCAAGTTTATATAGGGGAGGATTTCTAGAGCAACATGATTCATATTATCCACAGACTCAATGTGATCCATACTCCCACTTATACAATTCCAAATGGTATAATTATTATGATCCATCTTTTAACCAATGCAACTAGCACCAAAAAAAGTGTATTTAGTGGTTTTTTTTTTTTTTTTGCACTTAACTATCACTAAATCTCTTCACAACAGTTGCAAGAACCATCACAGATACATGGGTTAGGAAATATTTAGTAGTGATTTTCAATAACTACCAGAAAGGTTAACTTAATGATAGCCTTTCTTTTTTTTTTTAAAGTGATGTTGACTTTATTATGCCCTTAGTAGTGGTTTCAAAACTTCTTTAAAAAATGATTTTGTTTTTAGCAATGGCTTTACATGCATTTGGTAGTGATTTTTCATGATTTTTTCTTAAAAAAGGTTTTCATGATGGTTTTACATGCATTTAATGGCTAATTTTTGTGAAATTTTCAAAAGAAAATTATTTTCTGTGATGGTTTTCCATGAAATTTTTAAAAAAAAATTATGACAATTTTGGTTGCATTTGGTGACATGTTTTTGTAAGATTTTTTTTAAAATATTCCTTTTAGTGGCAGTTTTTTTTATTTTTAGTAGCATTTTTTTCAATTTTTTTTTCTTTTTTTGTTGATTTTTGACAATTTATAACTATCACTAGAGGCATATAAACCATCACTAAATGCATTTTTGAAATTTTTTTTATTATTCTCTAGTTTAATTTTTCTATATCTTGTAACTTGCTATTAGAATAATTTATAATAAATTCGTATAATTTAATACAAAATACAATAAATTGAAACACTACTACAAAATTGGTATTTAGTGGTGGTTCAAGCACAACAGTTCCTCTAAACCACCACTAAAGATGTGCATAAATCACCCTTAAGTTGTCCAGTTCGATGCTTGTGAATAACAAATTTTAGAGGCTATTTTTTAATGATGATTGTGTTAAACCATCTTTAAACTTCTTTTTTTTTTCCATTGAAGTGCGAGTCTATGAGATTTTGTCAATTTTGCCACAAACCAGCACCTGATGTATGTGTTTTAAATATCTACAAGTGCACGACATAGCTGTAGCTAGTACTGAAAAATACGGGTCGATCCCATAGGGAAGTTATTTCAATTACTAGAATTTTTGCAATTTTACTATCCAAATCAATAATGAAGAAATAAAATAAATAAATACAGAAAAGTAGAAAATAGAATAAGAAATCACTTAAAGCAAGAAAGAAAGTAAACAATTAATTAAACAGAATATCAAATGCAAAAAGCCTAGGATTAGGATTCATCACAATTATGATTTTTCTACAACTAATGTAAATTCTTTCCTATCATAAT